>LQRL01054813.1:1031-13536 GCA_001703475.1 Hydroides elegans
ATTCATTGGTATAAAGAGGTTCTGTCGTGGCTTTACAACAATCCTTCGATTTATTGTGTGTGGCTTTATTTCGTTTATTCTTTTCTTTAATTTTGGTGGTTTTCGGTGTTGATTGTGATTTCGATTCGCCTTTGTCATAACCTGGGGATGTATCATGCACTGTTTGTTCTGTAACTAATGGCTGATTCGGATTTGTCTGTTGAGACAAATCAACAAGTGATGCATTATTGTTTACTGTCATAGCTCCTAGTTTCCCTTCGAGATTGACTGCACTTATTTGGCTCTTTTGACTTATTTTCTTTTGACTGTTTGTCTTGTGTTTCTTATTTTTGATGCCATTCTTAGTAGTACTAGTTTTGTATGACCATCTTAGTAGTACTTGTTCCGCTACCAGACTTAAATTATTTGGCTTATCGGTAGATACTTCTAGCTCTGACTGTGCATGAGATAATATGCCACTTTGTGTTGCCTCGGTAATTTCACTTTCATTAGTACATGTATTTGAATCACTAGCCGCATCTTCAACGAAAGGTTTATTTTTCATGAAGTGATTTGGTGTATCATCGCATTTCGCCTTTTCGGTTGTCAAGGGCGTTGGTTTACGTGCTATATCAGCATATAAACCGTTTCTTGAACTTACAGAAGAAGCATTACATGTTTGTAAATGTTGATGGTTGATTTGACTGGCGAGGTCTAAATATTCAATTCCACTGTTTGGTCTTACTTTAGGGTATCCGACAAATTCGGTTTGTGAAACAGCTATGGCATTGTCACTAAGCGATCGTGATTTCGAATTAAACGAATGAAGTTTTGTCCTTGCGTCTGAAGGGCACCCCAAGCCGTTTATAGTTGTGTTTGACGCACAGGTTTCACTTTCAACTACTGTTGGTTGAACTATCACTGAGGTTCTGGATTGTTCTGTTGGAGTTTGTGATCTGACAACAACATTTTGACTCTTCTTTGAATCTTCCAACAGAACCATATTATTTTCCGACTGATAATTTTCTTCTGACTTAACAGTTTGAGCCAAACTGCTAGCTGAACCAGGAACAGTAACCGTGTCTTTAGGTAGATTACAAATGGTGCATTTTGAGTTCTTGGGTATTCCCATAACAGTCGAATGTCCTCGACCGATAACCTCCGTCAAGGTCATATATGCTTTGCCATATCTCAATTGCCATTCAAGATTCACCCCACCGGCATAAAACACTTCGATCCAAGCATCCACTGGTTTATAAACCTTACCATCTTCTAGCCATAGGAACGGATTTGAATGGTTATCGAGTAAAGGTATATGTTTTGCACAAAATATATCGTCATCCGTGCCCGGTATGGTCACGACTATGGTGATATAATGTGTTTCATAGTGGCACCAAAAATCTGCAAAATACAGATTGTTTGCTTCTTGGATAAGATGACGGGCGGGTAGAACAAAACGCGTTTCACCAAACGGTGACCGATACGGAAGAGAACCCGTATTTGAATTGCAATTACCGAGGAAAAACAACCCGTTGATATTTCCATTTATAGGAGAAGCCGGATCTCCATTAAAATCTTTTCTATATGGCATCATTAATCCACCTCGACTGAAATAGATATCGTTAAAATAAGCCTGGGGTTTATTTCTATATAGCACGCCCACTTCTTGTTTTTGACTAATGCTACTGATGAATCTTAACGCAAGTTGCTGTAGGCGATGCATATCCTCTAAACTAAACACATGCCGAGGCTGTACACTTCCAAAGCCGAGTAGAAAATGACATGTATAGAAGTTCGTTGAAATGAGTCGGCTAAATTTCGCGTAGAATTTGTAAAAAGCCCCAGCAACTGGGAGGTTAATTTGGGCACTTTTGTCCTCGAATCTATACCATTCACGATGAAAGGCACTTTCTCCTGTCCGGTGTAATATCACTCCAGTAACACTAACGTGTGTTGGTGATATCAACTCAGTATTCGGTACATTATTCCACATCAAGGTGACACTAGTTGGTGTATTCGTCACCATGTGTAATGTCGTTAAATCCTTTGGACGAGAATTGTCAATAAGGTATATATCCTGAATCGAAAACCAGGCTACCAGACAACGGAATTTATATTTTTCTTCTGGAGTCAGGTTTGGCGGGTATACACCAGATACTGTGTATGTCAACACTTGTTGAATAAATTCTTCGTTATAAACACTTTTAATCGAAGTTGCCATTGTGTATAGTTGTAGCTTGCTAAATTTCTTCCTTTTATAGGTTGTTATTGTTTTTACAATCACAATTTGCAAGCTTTTAATAGCTAAGCTTTTTATCTTAAAATAGTTTATATATCCGCAAAGTTTTCTTATATGTTCAAGAACTTTTACTTTTAGTATGAGCCATAATTTTGGTGATTTTCAGTCTTATTAAGATGATGAATTTATTCATTGTGTGTGTTTATAATCAATAACAATAATTCGCCTTCTAATTGACAAAACTATATATACAAATATGAACATTCATTGCATTATTATTTCCTATTTGATAATTCCTTATCTCCACTCATTTTATCGCATTGTACCTAAAGGCGATTTTCGCTAAAACGAAATTGCCTCGCATTGATCGGCAAGTTGTTCAAGGCTCTTTTTTGTGGCTAAATGAAATGCTATAAATAGGGGTTCATGACTTTACATGGAGTGACACTGGCATGTGATTGGATTGCTCGATAGTTTCGATAAGCTATTTTGTTTAACGATAGTCTCAAAATATGAACACTACGCAGTTTAAGCAGTAATGAAACAAAAGAAAAATAATTATCAATTTATAAGCGAACAGACTGCGTGTATAAGTAATCAGAAATTAAGAGGATTGATAAATTCATGAATTTTCCGTGTACTTATTGAAATTGCATACTAAGATTTGTTTGGATCGAACTCTGAGGTGGTAAACGATTAAGGTGACAAATTTATTTAAATATTTATTCGCATATTTATGCATTATATAATATTATGCCGTATTACCTTATCGAATATACAGAAGAATTTCGTCAAAGGGAACATGTTCAATCGAAAATATCCATGCATCAAAGGAGGTTATTTTGGTCCCGCTAACAGTAGCATATTAATCAACCAAAATTAGGATCGCGTGTAAAAAGAGGGTAAGTCATCAAAATTCTTGTACGCACTTACATTTAAATCAGAAAAAAATGTCAAATGACAACTGATGCATCGTAATCTAAACTTAATTTTAAACATAAGCAACTTATCACCGAGAAAAACAGATGAGAACCAACTATTAGTTAAACGAAGCTTTTTTTCACTTAAAATATAACGCTAGCACCTGTTGGCATGAAATAAATCCGTTCCGAATAGCGAAATTTTAATGTATAACTATACCTCTAATTTAAATATATAGTTGTACGAAACTTTATATCACCTAATTAGTTGCACAATATTTGAATTCAAATAACGATAGTCCGTAAGCATTTTGTTTAAGTTTGTAAAAAATTTCTCCTGATAAGCAGACATTAGCACAGAAAAGCAAAATGTATCGGTTTACATGCTCACGTTTGGAAACAATTTCATAACATAACATTTTGTTTATATACCATATGGTTATATATCATAATATAAGCCACAAGCAATACATAGAAAAATCAATAGAATATGCAGTGAAAATAACGTAACGTACATAATTAGATAAGCAACCCATAGTTTATATATAAATCTTAAACTATTAAATTAAATCTCACTATTCCATACTATTATGTTTAAACAAAAGTATATGCATAAATAAAACATACAATTAACAATAAAATGAACACAATTTTCCATCACATTTTTTTCACACATTATCCTCTTAATATTTGGGAGATTCACTATAAACAGACATAATATAAATAGTATAGGATTTGTACCATGACACATAATAATTCGATTTTTGCTCGCACTTTATTCGTACATAACAATTACCGGTAACACATCTACCAGTCTTTCACAGATATAATCATTTTGAGCAAAATATATACATATATACTCAACAAAATTATATGTGACACCAATATTCTCTCATATACATGTACGCTTTTATCACGCAAATATAAACTACATTGGCATCGGCTAAATCATATCCGAATGCAGATTAAATACATGTATACTCTAAATGTAGATGCACATTTTTAATTTAATCACTAAGATCTAGCTACCGACAACATGACTAAACGCATAGTTTGGATTTCAAATCAATTAACTATATATTATGCAGTCTTAATTTCAGGCTAAACCAAAGCTAAATGCAAAGTAAGTAATTTTTCATAATGTCATGCGCTTCACAAAGCTATGAACATAATATTAAACGTTTTATTACCGTCTAATATCACACTCATTTTATGAATGACATCTACTCTATCGCATGGCATCTAAAGTTACTCTTATTGGCTACAACATAATTTTATCATAGATGATAGAATAATGAAAAATAAGTAACACCAGCACCTTGGGATATTAGGCAAAAGCGTGTTTTAAACGTTAAAATATATTTCTAGCTTTGTCTCTAATCTTAGGTTCCCTTGAATAAATCAAGTTCTTATAGAAATAACGCCAGCTTAAACTTTGTTATATAACTCAGCTCTATTAAAGTAAAAAACCCTTGTTCATTTGTATTATTTATAAAATGAATATTTTCTTGTAATAATAAGACATTCTTTTTTGCTTTTCCTATACATGTATGTTACATATTATGCCTACAACTTTTTTGCAATTCCACATCTTCCAATAACACACAGCACCTATCAAACTTTATGGAATTCTTTAATCATCAAACTAGCTACAACCAAATTAAAAAACTCAAGTGATACTCGAGCATCAGATCATAATAACTATAAATTATGAACACACTTTCAGCTATCGGCCTCGTTTGAGCTTGATTCCGCATTGTCATTGGTCAATTCATTTGCCTCAGGCCCCGCCCCCTTCGGTTCACAATCAGCCAATGGGAGCGTTTTGTGGATGTACTTCTTGGCGCCATCTTCTGAGAAGTCTTGCACTGTGTCACCTGATCCCTCCAAAATCCACTTGGTTGTGAGAAGACCCTCGACTCCGACGGGACCGCGGGCGTGGATGCGAGTTGTACTGATACCAACTTCCGCACCTGAAAGGCAACGCAATGAAACGGTATATATTGTTTCTGTTTGATAAATGGTGAACTTTGTTTCATGACAGAGCCATAATCGGATTTTGATTCTATTATGTGCCATGCTACGTATTTTGGCTGTCAATCTGCAACTAGAGGCTAAAGCCCTTCGATCCCCCGTAAACGTTCAATAATTAGAAATGTCCATCTTGAAATTGAACGATAAACGCTTAGTATGAACTTTGGTTAACCTTTTTTATTGGTTGTGTTTTTAAATCCCGAGTGTTTATTGACTGTATGGATAGGTGTTTCAATTATTTGTTACATTGGGTGACTAATTGGAGCAAATCTAAGGGTTATCGCGAGAAATCGTAACATAAGTTCATGCCATGAGACGAATTTGACCTTTCTTAAGATTGAACGATATTTAATATAAAGGTTAATCATGTGATATAAAGTTGTTTGTGGTATTTCATATATAGATATATATGCTTGTACGTAGTTTTTATTAATATGGATTAAGTTGCTTTTGAAACGTCACGTCACTTCAATGTTTATACTTTAATTTTGATGATTCCCTAGTTTGAGGTATAAATCAAGTTTATTCGTTATTTACATCAAGCCAATCAGGTACAAATAGGGTCATTTTATGTTGCATGATAGGTATAGGTGTAGAAATCATACACCATATATATCAATATTTTTATTATTTTCAATTATTTAAGAAACGAACCAATTCAACCATATCTCTAGTGGCCCTGTTTAGGGACGTGTTGCAAGAAGACTATAGTCTAGAAGAACCTCAAATATAATAGTCAATCTTACATCGCATTCTCAAACAACATTTCTATATCTAAATTTCTAATGACAAGTAAACATGTTTATGGATGGATCACATAAATTTACTTTGTATCATGGGATAAAACATTGATATCAAATATCGTTCAATCTTAAGAAAGTTAAGTTTCACCACGTGGCGTGAACCAATGTTACGATTACTCATTATTAAGTTGAATTATTATTGAAACAGCTACATCATGTAATAAACAATAGAAACACCTATAAATATAGGCAATAAAATCTTTGGATTAAAAATTACGAACAACTTAAAACGTTCACCAAAGTCTATATTTTCGTTTCAGCGTTCAATTTCAAGATGAACAGTTCTATTTGATTTAGCATGGTAGGAACTGGAAAAAAAACATAGGCATCAGATATGCATAGCCCCAAGCCTATGCAATATAAATTATCTATCACTAATACATGTCGATTACAAATAGAAGGTGATATCTTCTTATTTCTCACAGCGTCTATGTCACAACGTATTTTCACAAAGTGGGCTCATAGCGTCTTTCTCACAACGTCTTTCTGTCAACGTCCTCACAACGACTTTCTTTCCATGTCTTCCCCACAATGTCTTACTCACAAGGTCTTTCCTACAAGGTCTTTCTCACAACGTTTTCCCTACAAGGTCTTTTTCAAAACGTCTTTCTCACAGCGTATTTCCTAAAACGTCTTTCTCACAACGTCTTTCTCACAACGTCTTTCTCACAACGACTTTCTTACAACGTCATTCTCAAAACGTCTTTCTCACAACGACTTTCTCACAACGTCTATCTCACAACGTCTTTCTCACAACGTCTTTCTCACAACGACTTTCTCACAACGACTTTCTCACCAAGTCTTTCCCACAACGTCTTTCTAACAACATCTTTGTCACAACGTTGTCATCACGCTGTTTTATTTCACATTCGTCCTTACAACGTAGTCCTCACAACATCACGATACACGTATAATCATTATATATGCTAAATGTTCAGACTGCCGTCATTTCGATCATTTTTAGCAATCAAACTCGACGAGCTCTAGCTTGATTCCTTCAATAGGTGCTGTCATTTCGAATATTTGTGGTCGATCAACATGAAACCCTGACGAGGTACAACTTCAATATGTGTTTTGTATATCATAGCTTTAGCTTAATTCATCCACAGATTGTTCCATCATTAAAGAAAATCCAAGGAAAAAGATAATTGACGGATCATCATGAAACTTTCATGAGATTGAATTCTTGCCTGGCAACTAGCAAAGACAGGGCATATAGTGACTTTCTTTCTCATAAACACATATCTAAATGATAATAACTTATATTATCACCCACATTTCCTAAACCTAATATGAAGTGGTCGCAAATTTTCTCAAAGGCTCCAGAATCAACAATTTTCAACCGATGGATATGAAACCTTGACGAGGCACGACTTTAAACCTTGGTTTATACCTGTATAAAATTTCAAAACTCGAACTCAATTCCTTCATACCAAACTCACGTGCACAAAGTGCTTGGCATCTGAAATTTTTTTTAAAGTGCTCCAGAATGAAGAATTATCAATCGATCGAGATGAGACCTTGACGAGGCACAACTTCAGACATTAGTTAATACGTGTTTACAATTTGAAAGCTCTCGGTCAATTCCTTCATATCAAACTCGCGTGCACAAACTACCCCATGTCAATGGGGACGAATAGACAGACAAACGGACAGACAGACAGACAGACAAGCTCAACCCCATATCCCTCCGTTTCACGGGGGATAGAGAGGGAAAACAAGTGTGGCCTTTGAGTGAGGACCTCCAACTCCATTATTAGTGTCCATAAAATGGTATGGGAAAGCCGTTTCGGGGTGACAGAGGGGCACACATAAGATATACATTATTGTGATTTATGAGGAAAAGGAGCGAGAGATAGGGATGGTTAGACGATTTTTTTCTTTTCCTTTGTCTTTACTTTTCTCTTTATCTTTCCTTGTTATTTTTTCTTCTTCTTATTGAACAATTTATTGTGAGTTGATTGGTTGGTTGGCTGATGTGCCATCTTAATGTCAGAGCATCGGACCGTGGTGATTGGCGTACAGTCAGCCGTCTGGAGAGAGCGAGGGAACGAAGAGTCCTGAGCATCTAAGTCAAGTTAAGTCAAGTCAAGAAATGTTTTTATCGAGCTTGATCTAAGGTTAGAAGTGAGTAAGTAATGGAGTTTTTTTAACAATTCTAATATTGTATTTATCTGCCTAAAGCGACGCCCATTAAGTATGAAAAACGATATTTGTAATCTTCAGAGGTGCACCTTAAACCCAAATTTAACGAACGCGCGGGCGAACAGGGCTCGAAACTCACGGGAGCCCAGGGGCCATTGGCCACCGGGTTTTTCAAATGGCCCCCCGGATTTCGAGGTCGGGGGCTCAAATGGCCCCCGAATTTTTCCAACCTTCTACATATATATACATGTACACGTTCGGGCCACCTGATTTTGGTTTGGGCCCCCCGGTTTTTTAAAGAGCGGGGGCCAAAATCGAATTTCGAGCCCTGGGCGAATTGACATTCGTTTCCGATATTTAACAGTTAGAAATATTCATCTTAAATGAAAACGCCCAGGGAGCAAGCGCAATTTCTAAATGTGCTCAAAAAGAAATTATTAAAAAAAAAACGAGTACATCTTTATCAAATCGAAATTCGCGCTAGCGTATGTGTCTACAGTTTGAATGCATTATAAGTATGAAATATAATTGTTGCAGAATAAGTCTCAATCTCAATAGTGTCCTTGAATTATGAACCAAGTTACGACAAATTACGTGAAAAAAGATAAAATTTCGAAGATAGGACTTTAGTTCGAACTACGACCACCGTTTTTCAGTACGGCTTATGCAATGTAGACCTTGATGCGATTATTCAGAGATAACATAAAAATGTATAAAAATGTAGGTCTGGGTTGGTATGATGCACAGTCAATCCTCGAGTTTGAACCGAAAACAACAAACATGAAACTGACATTTGTAGTAGTATTTGCAGCGCTAGTCGCGGTTGTGTGTGAGTATATTATTTTTATTTTTAATTTTATAAAATTGGTATAATTAGGTAGAATAAATCATGGCATATTAAAAAATATTGGCAATGGACATGTACAAATTATTGATCTAGTTTGCTAGACAATAATTACTATCATTGGTCATATTAACAAGAATACCTTTTTTTTTACTTATTTATTATATCATGGCTTAAAAAATGTTTGAGATGGTAATAAAATTTGTAATTATTTCCGATTTTTCATTGATCTAGCTTGCTAGACAATTATCACTATCATTGGTCATATTAACCAGAATCCATTTTTTTACTTATCATATCATGGCTAAAAAATGTTTGAGATAATACAAATTTGAGGTAATAAAATTTGTAATTATTTCCGTTTTTTTTTTTCTAAAGTGTCCCAGGGCGATCCCAACCAGTGCGGTCCCGACGGTGCGGGCACTTGCCAAGCGGGCTGCCCATGTGAGGGCGGGCCTCAGCACTGCCCAGCAGCTGACAGCGATTGCAATCACCTTGACGACCCTGGATGTTGTTGCTATGACCCATCGTCGGAGCCCCCCAATGGTTGCTAAGCGCCAACTTGTGAGTATAAGCAAATACTTATTTCTAGGTTCTTTGCTGAAAGCATCCATTTTTTTTGTCTTATCAAGATGTATGTGTGAAACGTTTTCAGGTTTTGTTAAATTATAAAACTAGGCTGCTTTATATATGTCAAGAAGGATCCATTGGTAGAGCCGTCTAATGGCTGCGATGCACTTGTGAGTGATGATTTAAAAATGGCATTTTTACTATTTCGATGGTCAAATATATGTATACGCAGCCATAACTCTGCTTATATAAGCAAAATGCTATGAAGAGTACAACTGGGAAACATTTATGAAAAGTACAACATTTATGAAATTTCCTTTCAAATCGGTCCGTAACATCATGAGGAGTAGGTTAACGAACTATACAAATGAACGTTAATACCGGTACAAAACATATTTTTGTTTTGGTTGTATTTTCAGGGTTTTGCGAGATGGCAAATCAACCCAGAAATCATGATGCTACAGCAGGCCGTTCAGGAGTTTCTTTAAAATGTGTTTGCTTAATCATGAATAAAAGTGAAATTCCAACAAATATGAATTTGTTTCATTAACAGTTCCTATGTTTCGAAACCCTAAGTTATAAACAAAATCTACACAACAAACTAGGGGCTAAAGGCCTTCGATCCCCCGTGAACTTTGAATTATTATTTGATTTAGCGTGGTCAGCACTGGAAAAAACATAGGCATCCGAGATGCATAGCCCGAAGTCCATGCAATATAAATTTTTTATCACTAATATCTGTCGATTGAAAATAGAAGGTGAATTTGCTTCTCTTTCTCACAACGTCTTTCTCGTAACGTCTTTTTCACAACAACTTTGTCACAACGTCTATCTCACAACGTCTATCTCACGACGTCTTTCCCACAACGTCTTTCTCACAACGTCTTCCTCACAACGCCTTTCTCATGTCAACTTTCTCACAGCGACTTTCTCACAACGTCTATCTCACAACGTCTGTCTCACAACGTCTGTCTCACAACGTCTGTCTCACAACGTCTTCCCCACAACGTCTTTCGAACAACGTGTTTCTTACAACGTCTTTCTCACAGCGACTTTCTCACAACGACTTTCTCACAACGTCTTTCTCACAACGTCTGTCTCACAACGTCTGTCGCACAACGCCTTTCTCTCAACGTCTTTCCTACAACGTCTTTCTCACAACGTCTTTCTCACAAAGTCTGTCTAACAACGTCTTGCTCACAACGTCTTTCTCACAACAACTTTCTAACAATGTCTTTTCCACAACGTCTTTCTCACAGCGTCCTTCTCATAACGTCTCTTCTCACAACGACTTTGTCACAACATCTATCTCACACCGTCTATCTCACAACGTCTTTCTCACAACGCCTTTCGAACAACGTCTTTCTCACAACGTCTTTCTCAGAACGAATTTCTCACATCGCCTTTCCCACTACGTTTTTCTCAAAACGATTTTCTTGCAATGTCTTTCCCACAACGTCCTTCTCACAACGTCTTTCTCACAACGTATTTCTCACAACGTTGTCATCACACCGTTTTACTTCATATTTGTCCTCACAACGTCTTCACAGCATCACGATACACGAACAATCATTATCTATGCTAAATGTTCAGACTGCCCTAATTTCGACCATCTTTGTCAAAATCGCTTGATTCCTTCAATAGGTGCTGTAATTTCGAATATTTGTGGTCGATCGACATGAAACCCTGACGAGGCACAACTTAAATATGTGGCTGTCATGTTTATAAGAGCTCTCGCTTGAATCATCAACAGCTTGTGCCATCATTGCTGAAACGTCAAGTAAAATATGATTGACGGATCGACATGAAACGTTGATGAGATTGAATTCTTGCTTAGCAACTAGCAAAGACAGGGCATATAGTGACTAATTTCTTTCTCATACACACGTATTTAAATTATTAAGTCTTATATTATAACCCACACTGCCTCAAATTAAAATGAAATGTTCGCCATTTTTCAAAGGCTCCAGAATCGACAATTTTCAACTGATCGAGATGAAACTTTGACGAGGCACGACTTCAGACCTTGGTTTATATGTGTATTAAATTAAAAATCTCTCGCTCAATTCCTTCATACGTGTATAAAATTTCAAAGCTCTAGCTTTATTCCTTCATACCAAACTCGCGTGCACAAACTACCCCATGTCGAGGGGGACGGACGAACAGACAGACGGACAGACAGACAGACAGACGGACACGCTCAACCCCATATCCCTCCGTTTCACGGGGGATAATGAAGAATCTAACGCAATTTGTAACCCTTACTGAATGACTGAGCTAACTAGCCAATCAAGTGAACACTCTATTGCAGTCGCTATAACCACAATTTATATTATATAAATTAAATATGGTCCAACCCAACTTCGTTTTTAGTCATATTTCAAACAAAGAAAATTATATACCATTGAGTGTTCACATTGATAGTAGGACAAAACAATAGACCAGTCGAAGACGCTCGACATTTAATAAGTAGTCATGATAAGTAGAACGTGACGACAACCCATTTATAACATCCGTTTTTTCTCTTCTTCTTAATGATACATGTAAAGGGCCCATTGTTTCAAACAACGGGAGAAAGAACAGTAAATAAATTTCGACTCAAGAGTATATTTGTTTACCTAGACCGAACCGGAAACCATCGGCAAATCTCGTGCTGGCGTTGTGGAATACGCAGGCGCTGTCTGTCTGTCGCAGGAAGAACTCGGCTGTTTTCACTGGAAATGAGCAATAGCAATACAATTCCAGTTACATATCTATATAATTGACAGGCTGGTGGATAAGATGTGAGTTATCATTATTATTAATTATAAGATGACTATCGCAATGCTGTTCACACTAAAATTAAAACTAGAAGGTCAGTGACATTGGATACCCCGTGAACTTCAACAATTCGTATATGCAGGATGGTCAGTTTTAACTAAAATTAACCTTGGAAATAACGAACTATTTTGCGAATAAACAAGATCATGTG
>LQRL01054828.1:1587-16322 GCA_001703475.1 Hydroides elegans
TTAAAAGAAACATACAAAATAATGAACAGTGTGTATCTCATGGATAAAGACAAATTGTTTCAAATGAGCGAATCAAACTCACGGGGCAATTCACAAAAGTTATACTTGAATCACAACCGAACGGATATAAGAAAGAATTTCTTTTCAAGTAGAGTAATTCCCAAGTGGAATAAACTACCGGAAAAAGTAGTTTCAGCACCAAATATCGACGCTTTCAAGACAGAAGTCGAGCCGTACCTTAATAGATAAGTACGGTACCGTCAGGTAAATATCAGGTAAATAACCTTAACGCAACATGATAAATTATGATAAAAAAATTAAGGTTTAGATTTGTTCAATTTCCATGTCGCGCCTCATTTGCATGTCGCCTTCATTGTATGTCCTTAATATATTACGAACGACACACAGCGGCCATAGCCTAAAATGACGTGGGAAGTCGGGGTCGACCAGTCCCCTCAAAAACGTATAAAACGAATGAAAAGGTATATATGGACCCAATCATTTTGATTGCTTAACTCACCACTTTTGCGCTGAAGACTACCCCGCCTTGTTGTGCTAAGTTTTCCTGATGGCATCAGTTAAATCGTTTCCCAAAAATAAACACAAATATATCCAATTATCGCCCAAAAGACGAGGTTATGCGACAATAAAACTTGTGAAGGCTCACACGCTTAATGCTTTCGCTCTATGAAAATTGGATTATTTTACGTATCATAACAGAATGTGCAGTGAATACGAATAAAATAATATGAAAATCATGTACGCTTTGTTAGAAATATTTAAAATGACACAAGACAGTATGAATGCTTATTTCCAATGGCTCTTTGCTAGTCCCATCTCCATCTGGAGAAGTACAACAGGAGAAGAACTTTGTTCATCTGTCTGTCTCTCTGTTTTCCCTGTTTTACCAGTTCATCCCTCCTACCTGAGTATTTTCGCATTTGCTGCAACGCTCAAACATTTGTAAAAACGTGCAATATTGTAGATAAAATCCATTTCTTGTCCCAGATAAAATTGGCTAGAAGTATGGCGACTGCTTAAGCGGCGACCTCTAGTTTTATCACATTTAATTTTTAGCTGAAAGCCACGGAGTGACGAGTTGTGGGTGGTAAATATGTATTAGCACTGAGCAAGTGATCTTGAACAAAGAAAAACTTAATGTTGCAGATGTACGTTCTGCTAAACCGCAGCGCATAGATCCGTGCTCCAAGCCCTCTGTTCCTTTATTTGCGTGTATTTTGTTCTGGTGGTTCTGATGGAGCTTAATGCGAATCAAAATGGTCTCTCAAGATAAGAAAACCCCATTTAACAAGGAATAACATCATTTGACGTCCGCTCTACACACAAAAACATAAAAAACCAAGCAACATCAAAACAAAAACTCTTAATTAATAGTTCATAGTTCACCAAAACTCAGAGAACGCCGGCCAGATTTATGGTTCGTATCTAGAGTTTGTTGCAAACAAAATTCAATACATTAGAGGACTGCATGTTACGGGACAACATGTCTCACAAAATCAGTTCAGTAATTACAATTCTAAACCAATTGCAATGTGAATCCTCCCAACAGCATAGAAGCATATATCACTTGACTAAGCCTTATGAAATATATCATTACCTAGTTTAAATACCATTTTCTGAATACCGAACTGTATCTACTCTATTAGTAGTACTAGTTCATAGTACAATAGTCCAAGCTATATGACTACCAAACGCTTTCATCCTTCTATAGACCATGCTATATAACAACCAAAAGTTTTCATCCTATCCAATTAGTCATTGAGCTTTCAGCCACCAAATGTCAAACTCTCTCAAAATCTCTCAAACGCTCAATCTTGTGTTAAAAAGTAATTTGCACATTGTTTGAACATGCAAAAACGTGTATAGTTCAAATGAAAAGTGATTGTCTTCTAACTTATATTTTTTTACCAAATAACTTGCATAAAAACTAATAGCTCCAAGACTCGAGCACATGATTGTATTTATTAAAACCATAAAATATTCATATAGACAAGTTTTACCACTACAGCATTAATACCAAACAAAATTCACAATCATAATTGGTAAAACAATACCTCTTCAAATTTGAACGTTAACTGTGATCTATGTTATTGTATCGTTTTAACAATTTTAGATATTTTAGTTAATATTTTTAGAACTATTCCTTTCAACAGTGGCTGATTAAAGAACATATATCTTCAATCAATAGTTGTAGTTGCATGGAAACCTGTAACTATGTCTCGATTGTTGATTGTTGGAACAATCAACAATCGGTTGCCGTCGTTTTCCCAACGCGGGCAAAAACGTGTTCTGATAATGTTATATTTAGTTTAACAGCAAGTTCAGCCAAATTTATCCATATCATGAAAGAATTTGCCAAGGACGAAATCAAATATAAGGTAGGTAGCTTAATAAAAAGTATTAGAATTATAGAGTTACTCTACATGTTTGTTGACATATACAAATATCTACTCCGTACTGAGTAATGACATTACACATTAAGGTATATAAAAAGTAATCGTTGTATGACTGCAATATTTATAGTAATATAGTGTTATATGTGTCACGGTAATAACAATATAGTGCACCGTTTTTCTCGCAGAAAACCTATCATCTACTTCTAGCAACTATGTGTCAAATTCTATGTCACAATACTCCAACTCCAAGCTTGTTTTGCAGCATTTGTTAAACTTTATTGCAAATTAGTTATCACTGGTGCCATTGAAAACTTCTTCTAAATCAACAGATCCATTTGTTTCAGCGGATGCAGTTGTTTCATTCTTTTCACCATGTTGTTTGTTATCCGCATATGTGGAACGATCACGCTGTAAAGGTGCATAGTTTTTAACAAAATAATACTAAACTATTCACACGGTTATGGATATTGTATAGATATAAGTATATGCTAAATTCTCGATTTTTTTTTCAAACATTACGGATCATCGTCTTTTAATTACTTATCACCAAGAAATGATATGTTATTAACTATAACTATTGTTTGCACTCCATGAACCATATCTAGTTAAATGTACCTTGTCACGTGGTCTGTACGTATCCACAGCATCAACGTTCAGTTTGATCCGCTCCATCAAGCATCCATAAGCTACCGGGGTCAATTTGATAATTGTGTGCAATGGGACCTCTAGGTACGGTAGCTCTTCTGAAATGAAAAATAAATATCAGTGACGGTTATGATGAATAAGGGAAATACCTGTCTCTATATAGTTATTTGTTATGCCTAAGCCTCATGTTTTTATAATTCAATACCTTGATCTTTATCTAGGAAGTAAGCCAGAATACATCGACTCACAGCCTGGTGACAGATCACCATCACATTTTCCTGTCGCTCTAGCTCCTAAAATGATGACATTTTATTTCCATAAAAATACAATTTCATTAAAAATTTATGATGAGGATTTTAAGTTAAATTACAAATTTAGGAATTTTCTCCTAGCAAGTAAATCTTTCAATTGCATTTTTTTAAAAGTGTAGTATGGCAATTAGAGAATTAAGCACGCTTTTATATAACAATACCATTATCACTGATTCTAGTCGAGCCACAAGATCTTGATAGGATTCGCCCGATGGATATCGATAGTGAAATTTCTTTTCGTTTCTCTGTGCATATTCGTCGGGATAGATATTCTTTATCTCATCGTATGTCATTTCTTCACAATCACCCTATAAGATATATAGAGAAAACTACACGAGTGGGTGGTCTGGAAATAAAAACTTCAAGAGGACACAAATACTTATCGCACGAGCCCGTCAGGGCAAGTGCGATAAGTACATGGGTCCGAGTGAAGTTTTTATTTCCAGACCACTCACGAGTTTAGGTTTTATTTTTATTTCATGTAAATCTTCTTAAAATATATTTTACATTTATGAAGTAATTATTGTAAATTTTCCATGTTGTCTAATTCATATTTTTACGGGGAACTTATCATACAAGTTATTAAATCATAAATATTGTAAGTTTGTTGGAACACTCTGACGCTGTGTTGGCGTTACGCTGCAGCAGGTGTTTTGTGCAAGTAAGCATGACAAAAGCAGGTGACTGTTTTGGCCACTTGTTCATGGCCCTATTGTGACGTAATAATTTTTGTGACGTTTACGTAATGTTTCTTTACAAACAACTATACTCGACAACAAAAGAAGTGTCCGGTCATTTTAGGTTTATATTTTTTCATTGTATAAAAAGTGGAACCAATTAAAACATGTTGGTTAGTTTCAGTTATGTTAATTATAGATGGTCTCGCAAACCTAACAATCTGGAATCCGTTTGACGATTATCTCGTTCGTTTTATCGAAGGGCTAAGAAACATTAATTTTGACCATCATTCAATGAGTATCAGAAAGAGAGGAAAAGCGCTATGTTCTATAAATAGTACAAGGTTTTCGCTACTCAAAACCGGTGAGAAATAATAATTTTCTATGCGACATGCGACGCAGGATACATCGTAAAATGTCGGAAAAACAAGTTTTTGACGTTTAACAACGAAAACAGTCTTTATCACGTTACAAAATAAAAATGGTATGATATTAAGATAGCTCACAGGCTTTTTACTCTGTTAATTGCACTTTGAATTTAATTTGCTCCATAGCCTTACCGTAATTGTCGAATAAACTCGGTTTATTTTGAAAGTGATGATTTAACTTGGCTACATAGTCGGGACATTCGAACGCACACTGTCATTGTCAATATTATATTCAAGTGTCTGTGAAATAGAAAAATTATACCGAAAAGCCGTTGTTGTCCTCGTTTGCCATATAAACGATGTCGCGAAATGCATTGAAAATACGCTCGATATTGGCGCGGTGTCGCGCAAACTAAAGATTTTTAAGTGAATACGCTTAAAATAGGTAGGTAATCTAGAGTTACGAGCTATGCGTAGCTATTTAACTGTGATTTTAGCCGCTTTATCACCCTAAAATTGGGTAAAATAGTTCGATCTGTTATTCGAGGCGTACGCGTGCGTGCACTATTGATACGAGGCTTGGGCGTGGAAATCGGTCATCAGGTTGTCTTAGACATGCACGAAAATGTGTTTTTTTATTGATTTAAAGCTAATGCTACGGATTTACCAAAGGTTTACTTTACGTGATTTTTCGATCAATATCGTGCTTCGAAGTAACCAAAAAATAAGCGAAACGCAATTTTCAAAACTGTTGTAAACCCATTAATGGAGCATTAGAAGGCAGTGAAGGCAGCATTTGACATATTCAAACTGTTTTTTTGGAACATTAGTCTTAAAGCTGGCACTTCCGGTGCCTTGGATCGGGCCCTTCGCGAAACACTTTTATTAACTCCAGCGACCGCCGCCACTGGCTTGGATTATTGAATAAGCAACTACAGAGTCCAAATGTATCATTTACGTGTGAAAATAACGGCTAGATATTTCAAACATCCATGGAAATGCATATTAGAGGGTTTGTTACTCGCTTTTTCAATCGTTCATTTTCAAGAGCTCGCCAAATCGTCAATAGCAAATATGGAGTCGTATAAATTTATTAAATAAACTCACATTATGTCCTGTTTAATTTGGTACATCATTGATTAAAATCGACCAAATACTGTTTAAGCTACAGGTGTTTGAATAACCGGACACTTCTTTTGTTGTCGAGTATATTATTACACTACAATAACGTTATTTTATGCATTGTTTTTTTTTTATTTTTAAAGACCATGATATTTTATTTTTGACATAATAAGGTATTCGCCGCAATTAAAATAGGTCCACTATATTTTTTTCTGTTGTCACAAAAACACGTGTTTTTGCTTGTTTATTTACATAATATTTACCACGTGGTAAAAGTGCAAACGTACTTCGAGTGACATCCGGATAAAAATATGTCATAGTCAGATGCCATGCCACAAATCCTTATGTTTTATACCGATTCCAAATATGAAATAAATATGTTGATAAAAAGGTGTATCCGGCTCATATCTTAGCCAGGCAGTTTAAACAGAGGGTTGCTCATATAATAATAAATTTCATGTTCAACACATTAAATACATACGAGAATTAAACTTACTGCATCAAGTTCATTGAGCGCCTTCCAGTGTTCTTTCGGTGCATTGATGTTGCTCGATGTCTGAATGGTACGCTTTTTCAAACTTGTCCAAATTCGTAAGTTATGTATATCCTCTTTTTCTACATACTTTGCAAGTTGATCTGCAAACTATTATAAATGTAGGTGTTCAGAGGCAATCACACAACTAAGCAAACGAAATTTTAATCAACTTAATATGTCATATGTATATCCTGCTATAACGTAAGTAATTGCAAAATGCTAAACTGATTTGAAGTATTTATTTTAACATTTAAAGAGTTAAATGATTCCTGATATTATCATAATACAATTAATGCTAACCTTATGACCACGTACTGATAGGTTGCTATCACCGCCTATCCTACCCTGAACGTTCATTTCACTCTCACCATGCTAGCAATAACAAAATATTATATATATATTCAGATTTGTGAAGTCAAGTTTATCAATTTCATTATAACAAAGTGTAAACAGCAAGTACAGTCTAAAATGCATGAACGACAGTAAAAACGTATAGAATTTCATCATCTCGTTATGTATTTCATTTCGACTTTAAACAATATTCACAAATCTGCTATAACTTACTCTTGTTAGATAAATTGTCCTCGGTAACACATGGATGTTCATAAGGTAATATACCACTCTGCTCTGCACATGGCCTGTAAATTTAAAATATGTTATTCGTGCTTATAAAAAAAATGCATTTATCGCATTTTTTTAATCAATATTAGGTTTTAAGCTGCCACTTACCATGAACTCTGTTGACCAGGAACTTTTCACCCTGGTTATATATACGAATGTATGAGAATTCCTTATCATGTTCCTCATCTATCGGTTCATAGCATTGCTCATAGTGAGTTATTCGCTTTTTGAAATCTTCAAGAGCAACGTCCTCATCCATGCCTTTGTAGTCAGGACCTGTCACTTTAACCGCCTAAATATCATATAATTTACAATGTATTCAATCAATACTCATGTTATGTGGCAGGTTTCTACCATTTCAAAATACGCAAAATAAACCTTTATTTATTTAGGCTACACAAAGAATGATTTTTGTCATTCTGAATGTATGAAGGAAGGTTTTATCAATTTTGGTTAAAACTCTAAACCACCTTTAAGATAACATAAGAGTTTAAGTACCTTGATATTTTCTTCAATGATATTTTTGTCAGTGCAGACCGATTCAACGAAAAATGTCTTGTAACAATGTTGGACAGTAAGTATGTCATAAATTAGTGTGCGTCGACTTCTGGTTGTATTTGTTGCGTCAAACACCTGTTTAATAAAAAAAATGCAATTGAACCGAGAACAAGTTGCATTAAATAATGAAGTCATTGAACATACAAATACATTCAAAAGCGTTCTTTGTGTTCTATTTATGTTCCATATTGAAGCAATGATATATGTTTAACGTACCGCAACTTCTCCGCCTTTATCAAGCCAAGCACATACATCCTCAAGGGCCTGAACCGCACACTGTCTGTAGTCAAAATAGTTTGTATTATAGAGAGGAAACTTAATTATTAGCATACATATATTTACTAATGTGTGATAATATCACATTAAAAGACAAATGTAATAAATATTACGTAATTATGCAAGTATTCATTTATAATTGAACATAATCATGGTATAATTATAAATCATAAATGAACCGTTTTACAATTGATATAGCCTCACTTGGATGCATAACTATTAGCATGAATACGGCCATTGTTTATTTATTGTTCTCATCTCTTTGAAATCTCCTGGTGTCTCCAATTATCAAGTCATGAATGTAATGATATGATGCTGGTACATACGCTCTAAACTGGCATACCCTTAACTTTTGAACACAGTTCTACTCGCAATTTCATAAACACTCACTGGCGTATGTCCATGGCCTCTTTGTTGTCAGCGTCGAAAAAATCATGGCACATGTATTTGTCCGTAGCCGCACGTCGGTACTCACCAACATTGAATACTTAATACAAATATGCCAGTTGTTAATTATTAAAAAAACAGTATCGCAGATTTTGTTGGTAAAAAGTTTTATGCCACAAACGAAGAAATGATATATTTGGTGATCAATCATCGTTATTAACATATAAGCATTTAAACTTACATCAATGATCAAATGCCTGATCTTCAGAGCTATTATTAATAGCATAAACACATACTCGCTAGATAAATAGATTAAATGAAGATAGTATTTTATGACTTTGATAAGTGCATACTAAGCATCAAACACTTATATATAAAAATCGAAATTACCTTTCGTTTCAATTCCAATCCAGTTGAGGTAACGAGTGAGTTTCTTGGCAATATAAGTTTTACCCCTGGCCGGGAGACCAACCAGTACAATGACGCAAGGTGCTATTGCAACATTTGCAACATCCGGACAAAATGCTAAAAAAAAATATTCCCATATACTGTAAATCAATGTCAAAAATGTCAAATATATTTTTAGGTTCCTATGTAAACTGCAAAATAATTAACATCATTACATAATGCTAGTCATAAATAGTGCTCATGAATTTAATTGTATACGATAGAAAAAAAAATCATAAAGACAAATAGCACGTATGTGAACCTAAAACTAACAAAATATACAAAAAAAATAATGGGACAATAATGTTTTTAAAAGTATAACTTAAGAATCAAATGGTTTTGTTGTATGCAAATTAAATGTGTACTAACATAGCGGCTCAGATGGTATATAGGTTGACCATCGTCTTGTAATGCGCATCTTCATTGGCTTCTTTTTCGCCTCCATTCTACAATTTATCACGTTTGTATTATACCGTATTTAACAATGATACAAATATATTCGAACATCATTTTTGAACATAGAAAGTCAGATAGCCTTTCAAAATAATAAGTTGAATATATTAATAAATTGATTTAAGGGTAAATGTTCAATGCAATGTTATATGCAATTATTTTCACGGATCTTTTCAAGTGAAACCTAATTAAATGTTGAAAATACCATGCATTTGAGCACATGCCTTTAAATACCATTTTCAAGATGCTACTGTATCGATAAATAAGTATGACATACAATCAGAAAATAGATAGCGAAGTGATATTGCGATGGCAATATTTTACTTTAATAAGAATATTTGAACATCATATATATTATATGCAATATTTCATGCTTATTCTAAGTTTATGGGTACGAAATATTGCAAAGTTAAACTTAACAAATATGAATAAGTAAAACCAAAATTATTTTTACCTTTTTCGTTAATGCGTTAAGCCAGTAGCCGTTGAATATCTGTGTACCAACAAATAATGTTAAATGGTTGTTTAAGTTAAACTAGCACGTATATTTATTTGCAAAAGTGCTAACCAGTTTTAATCCTTGACATTAAAAAAAGAATTGTTAACGGGTTTTCATGAAGGACCGAGTGAGTTACTAGGACTACATGATTTACGTCACTTTGTTATATACAAGTTAACACTGTGCACAACATATTCATTACATCGACTCTTAAAATAGCATATGTGCTATATTTTGACATTTGACACTTTAAGCAAGTGTGCGCTAACATATACACTTTGTATTTATGTGTGGCATAATAATCACTTCAAGCCCCTAATATTTTATATGAATGAAATGCTTCAGCAACATTCTCGTATATCATTCATTTAGGGTCAAGCCGATTTGGAAAGCATATATGTATGT
The DNA here is from genome assembly GCA_001703475.1 of Hydroides elegans. Classification (NCBI taxonomy): domain Eukaryota; kingdom Metazoa; phylum Annelida; class Polychaeta; order Sabellida; family Serpulidae; genus Hydroides; species Hydroides elegans. The sequence goes on from LQRL01054828.1 coordinate 11,309, forward strand.
ACATATAAAAAGTGCAATATGTAGATTATATTTATATCTATCATTTCATTCACTCAAGTAAGTTTAATAAACACTTAAACACCATTAAAGTTTTATAATTTATTTCAAAGTTGATTAACTGGTTACATAGTTGTCGTTTTATTTTATTTGTGCACCAATTAAAGAACGATCCTTTATGAGAAAACATCTGTGTTGTTACATGTGAACCTGTAAACAATCTAAACAGTGCATATACCTGATTTAATTACCGTGATAAAGACGTGATAAATTTTACAAAACGTTCATTAGTTGACCTTGTACTTAAAACATTAAATACGGGAATGCAAACAAATATACTTTCTTTTCTCTATAGTGTCAGCTAGTGAATGTCAATTTGTGGCTTTTTAGCTGTCTAATGCAAATGGAGCTATATTTATTGAAAGGGTTATCAGGATATCAATTGAAAAAAAAACTTAATGCATATATAGCTATTCTCTATACTGAAACCAATCAGAGTCACGTGATACAAAACCCATACAATTTTTATAGTATTTTTCTCTGTTGCGCTTGCATATGTGTATCATTTATTAAATAAACAATATCATATGAATTCAAGAGTCCGAATTCATAAAAAAAGCCAAAATATAGATAAACAAAAATAATGATATACCAAACTACACCATATGACGACCATTTCTTTAGAACACAGACTGACATCGGAATTGTGTTTTTTTTAACACGTTGATCTTATAAACATAATATATTTAAATATAACTGATGACAGATTAGATAAGAATTTGTTAGGTTAAAGCAACAAAGGCAATCAGAATATGGGTCACAAATAGACTAACAACATCATTATATGAGTCTGCGGTAATAAGTTTACTAATCCAACTTACTCTTTAAAAGACTGTCGTCGATCTAACTTATAGGGCTAAAACCGGGTTGTGATTTTACACCCGTTGCTTATTTTTAAGATACACGAAAATACCACAGAAAAAAACCTAATCCACTACACTCCTTCTTCATATAACACTTTCACTCTAAAGGACCCCACGACATATCAACTTTTTATACCGCCCTAAAATCCCGTTAGTTTTGTCAGCAGCCGATACATGTATTTGCTTATGGAGTACACGATCCAAACATTTTCAAACATTTCCCAAATTAGACCCTTTCTATGTTGAATCTATCACTAAAACATTTGTTAGAAATTCAAGTTTGAATAAGAGTGCATCTACAACTACTGTATAACCTTTGAAAATGAAGTGTTCAGCATTTAAGATTTTTTTTCCAATCCATGCATTCAAGTACACCCTAGTTTTAAGACGAAACTTTGAAATCCCTCCGGAAATTCGAGTAAACCGTGTCCGAGTCAACAAGGTTTTACCGCAGTTGCACATGTTTAGCAATATGTGAATTGGCCCAAAACAAAATACAATTTAATGACCAAAAATACGTTATCTGCTTATTATATGTTTGATTGATATTTGTTTAAATACATTTTCCACACAAAAGCGGTTGTCCAAACATATTACCCACGATCGGTTCAATGAGGTTCCACTGTAAATCAATGTATGCCAAAATGAAATTCCCTTAAAAATCGCTTGTGAGGTTTTGAAAGATATGTCAGGAGCGTTGCGACTATCAAATTTTTTGTTGAGTTGCATCCCTGAGGGAGCCATGTACAATTTGCACATGCATGATTTGGAATCCTCTGTTCAAATACACGAAGGTAAATAAAACCTGAAATATTCCATTTTGACAACATAAAAGGTTTGGAATGAGAATTTCTTTGATATACAATAATTGACGGGCAACCAGACACCCCAATCATTGAAATTAAAATTTCTTCTTCCAACTTACTAATTATGTGTTTGTTTAGCATTGTTATATACAGTATTATGTTAATATATAGCAAGGGTACCCGGGAAGTAAAATTGTACCCGGGTACCCGCCCAAATTACTACCCGGAAGGATTCACGGTACCCGCTTTGAACCCTATTAGTAATTTGATGATTGGAGATTCAAGATACCATCCAATGACTGTTCGTCATCATTGTTGATTAATTGGTTAGTTTGATCTCAAATAACAGAAAAACTACTAAGAATATACAAGAGACAGGACAGACATTAGACCTGATTATTATCCCAATGCCTAAGTTTACCATTTTCGTCAAAATCCATTGATGACTTGCCTATCCGTTTATTTTTTTTCTAATTATGGGTGGCAATTGACAATTTGACGCAAAAATGTGATGACTAGACATGTAAGCGACTTTTGTATGTGTTTGAGAACATTTTATATTGTAGCCCCAACAGTGTATCGATTTGATATATAATAAACGCCTTAGATCACTTATTGACAAACATTCCGAAATATGGTTAGCGATAAGAAAATTGAACTATAGCGAGATGCATTCACGGATTTAGGGACCTAAAAGGCATTTCAACGAAAAAAAAACATAATTCAATAACGGTACGAAGGTCTGCAAGCTCGTATTTAATCGTCGAAAATCGTCTTTGGAGCTATAAATGTATCTTGAAAATATCTTGTTTCAAAACAATGCAAAACTACATGCAGATGATTCCAAACAATAACAGATTGATTTAAGTTATTAATTGTAATCTCGAAAATATAGTGCATTGTTTCTGAGGCCAACAAGACATTGGTATGTCGCCGCTGGGCCACATAAAGCCAACAAAAAAAACAGAAAGATATAAGTATGTCAACGAAAGCCCTACATTCGTTACCATAAGCAAATCAGACCCAAACTCAACTCGATTACAGGCGTCTATATACCAAACTACACAGTAGACTCACAAAAATTCCCCTAGGCCCTGGTTGGCGGCTAAAAAGGGTAGAATTATAATTAGATACGCTCCATTTTTATGGACAAATAATATAAGTGATTTCTTCTAGTTTTATGTTTTACCAATTCAAATAACAAGAAAACTTATTTACAAATATAACGTATTGTTGTGAAAAAAAAATGTCGGATCTTTGTCCGGATCTACTGCAGAAAAAGTTCAGAGATTGTTAAAGAAATAATCGTATATGGTGCAAAAAAAATAGAGTTTAAAATAATGGACTAAACGCCGCTGTATCGTGTTCAATTTGACGTGACGAAGCCTTACTGTACCTGTACCATCTGGTTTGTTACACTCCTTTGTTCTATCACTATCTATCTATGAATTCGTGTAAGAAGCTTTAGCCGGTTAGATCTGTGTGCACATAATTAAAGCGGTTATTTTGTATGAATATATAAGAAAACTAGTTGTTAACCAAAAAGTTGCCCGAAACAAATGGGTATACATGAACATCATGCTTGTAAACCTGTTGTAATTATACCTTATTTCATCAATGGTCGTTTTGCAAAATGTATGTATGTTTTGGTTCGGCGCAACAGCGGAGGTTGTTATCAAGGATCCCTTTTAAAATAAGCCAACATGCTTTTATGGATCATCCTCTGTCAATTTATCAATTTGCATTGTGTTTAACTTTTTACATAATTGAACATGTATTATATTGCACTGTATCACATGTTCGTATATTAAATAACTGAACAATAAATAAATCCATCGACATACCGAAAAAAACTGTAGCCGGTTCGAACTGGGATGAGTATAACAGGGTTTAGAATCTAGGGTCCAACCTTGGCAAAATCTAACAATAGAACATTCGGGTTTTCCACAAGCACGTGGCCTCAGAAGGTTAACAAAGAAAATAAAACGGCGGTTGCAACCAAAATCATGCACTTATTTTATTTTTCAGAAATCTTTAATGTTACGTTCGACATTTCATTTAACTATATAAAATGTTGATAATAAAATATTTAAGTGTTTTTCTCTTGGAATTTCCGTGTTTACGGAATAGGCCAAGCGGCCGATGGTCGACGACTCATTCTAAACATTTATGATATTCGGTCTCGTTTTTATTACCCGTATCCTCATCCCAGGCTCAGTAGCAGCAGCAGAAGAGGTTTGTTCGTCAAAATGACTTCCCTCGTACAATATAAAGGATGTATCCAAAATGATAGATTGTCTATAATATCCGTATGTATTTAATCACAGTTTTTCACTATTCACATTACAATAATTATTCTCCACGCTTTTCTATCATGTGCCGTATTGCTCTGTATATATCTATGTTCTTTTCCGCTAGCTGTTTCTCTATCAGTTTTAGGAGGGTTAGTCTTTGTCCTCCTCTAGGCCTTTTTGATTGTCTTAGGCCTTCGTAGAGAGCTTTTTTGGCTGGTGTCGAGTTTGGTAATCGGCATATATGGCCAAATACTCTGGGACGTCGTGTCGCCATCTTTTTTGATGCTGTACTTTTCGGTTTTGGATTGATTTATGAGTAGATTTCCCAGGCTCGAACAAATCTAATACAGTTTTAAGGTTCTTCCGATCTTCTTCGTTTGTTTATTTGTGCATGACCATTTCCATATTTTCGAAGAGTTTTCTTAACAAAGACATTTTCAAAGGTATTCATAACTTAGTGATTTGGATACGAGGACTCAAAACACAATATGTGTATGAATTATCCTAATGGATGTGAAATCTTACAATTGTAAAATGTTGAGTATTTAGAAAATGTTATGAGCGATAATAGAAGATCCTTTGTTAGCCATTCCCGAAGAATAAGCCACTTTGGCATTTCAAATGCGCATGCGTCAACTAGCCTTTTATCGGACCAAAACAAACAAGTTTTCACTCACAAATCTGTGATAAATGTGATAAATCAATATGTTTTATTAGAGTGACATCGTTGAAATAAAAACAAAACGAAAGAAAAATATGTTTTCAATATCATGAATATATTTTGCTAATAAGACATTCATCACAAAATATTACAATACATGTATTTAAGTTTTGAAACTGTGTACAGGTCCAAAAACGTCAAAAGTATTTTTTGAGTGGACCATTTTTGTAAAAATCATAAAATTCACCATTAAATCATTAAAATGCTCTAAATCGATAAAATACTCGAAATATATAATTATTTTATGATTTTACATTATTTGAAATAAATTAT
>LQRL01054850.1:0-12805 GCA_001703475.1 Hydroides elegans
CCGGTTCGGCCCTCGATAGATGTCTCGAATACCGCGAAATTTCTAGAAAGCCAACTCGTAATGGCGCTTCAACTTTATAAGTAGCGGGCCATTCGTGCTCCAACGGACACATTTCTAGTTGTTTTTGTTTTCTCTGGAATTCCTCATTTGCATTTAGTTCACTTTCGATTCTTTGTTTTGCAGGAAAAGTACTCTGGAAAAGCCACGTGTTACGTCGTAGCTCCCTCAGACGGAGCACGCCAGATGAGCCTCGATTTGGAGTCAGACAAACGGGCCAATGAAATCGATTAAATCAATGGTTGCATAATATCGCCCATTATTCTACGAGCTGCTACAGTTGTATTTGCAACCTCAAGACAAGGCGTCCCCATATCATCGGTGGTGTTAGATGATTTTACTGAATTTTGCTTCTATTTGGTAAAGATTATTGGGTTTACGGGAATTAGATTTAGGATTTTTGTCATATTTGCGACTTATTTTAAGTCATTTTTTGTTGCCTATTGTTAATGTATACATATGGGATACATTATTCTTATTTGTTTGTTATTTTAATATTTGATTATCAGGAAATGTATTTGATCTGACTTGTGACAAGGCAATAAGCAAAGAATTGATTCAGCATTGGCTATATTTTTCGTTTTTGGGATTCTACATATGAAATGTGACCTAATGAAATGAAGGGAAAACTATTGATTTGTTGCCGAATGTGTATTCAATTATTTTTGCTCAGATTTTATATAATTTATAAGGACATTGTAGGATTATGTTATAATTTGATTATTTTAGAATTAGGTGCTTAGTGCATTGATCTTGAACAGTTGCTTTTCGCCCGACCACCTTTAGCTGGCAGATTCTATAATATATTGGTTTACAAACATGATAAATAAACCTTCATAAAGTTATTTGAGATAAAGAAACACATTATACTATATGTAAGATCAATTTTAAAGCTTTATAGTAGTTCGCTTTTATGATATTTGTCTTATCATTAATTCCACCTGTACCTCACATTGTATCCATCTCTACGCAAAGAAATCTCATGAAATGGAGTGAATCTGATAAAAAATGACACAATATATTGAATCTCATGAGCGAAAATAGCGGCATCTGATAGACAGCTGAATTTGATATAAAAGTTTCATTTATTTATTAATGTTTGCTACGTTGAAGTATTGAACCAGATTTTTTACATACCTCAGGTTATATATTAAGATAGATGATTCTATGTATATTGTTTGTTAATCTTGCGGTTTTGTCAATCGTTGGGCTTTGCGGTTTTTGCAAACCACCCCACCATTTTGAAAAATAATTTGAATAGTCTCAATACCTCTAAACTAATTTTGCGAACGAAAGGGTGCCTATGACGCGAAGCAATATTTATATAAGCAATATATAACAAGCAACCGTATTTAACGGTTTACCGTTTGATTCGTATATGTTACTTTGTTGATGTTACTTTGTTGATCCAACCATAATGTGCTACATATGTATTTGTTTAAATTGCCATCTCTTTAACAACTATTATGGCCACTATACATTTCATTCCATAGCTTAAAGTTGATGATTTACTGATTTCATTGATACCGGTGCAAAAAAAACATCATGCTTTCACATAATTTGGATTATAATCTCATTAGTATTTATTTATAAATACAACTTATCATGACATGTGATGTTTGCTTTAGGGCCTGATCACATTAGAAACGTTTATGAAACTTATTTTTCATAAGCGTGTTTTCCAATGTATTTTTATGGGAAAATCAAAACGCTTCTAATCGCTAGTATTTTTTAGCAAGACCGGTTTATTAGTTTCCCGTTAGAAAAAAATATTGGCAAACATGTCTATTAAACGCTTCCAATGCGGTATAAAGGCCCTTATTCTATAATATGAGGGTTTACAATTTGAATATTTGAATTTAGTTTTTCGCTGTTATAGGCTTTGTGAATTATAGAGGTGATGATTTTAATAAAGGGAATATGAAACTAATGTTATATTTTCATTGACTCCTATGAAGTAAGTTAAAATTATTTTAATACAAACACTTTGGGACGTTCGAAAACTGTTCTTTGTAATAACATTTTGTCCAGTGATAAAATACGTATAGAAATTAAAGAGACAGGAACTTCCAATAATGTGAAAGCTCTATAATTATGAGTTGTGTTAGGTTTAAATAGGCCCTGCAATATATGTATGTACAACACAAGGGTCTTACGAATGTGAACACCAACGAGTTTTATTCGTATTGAAACACACATTGTATCCCAAACGATTTTCTTGAACAAAAGTATAAGCATCAGAAAAAAAATAAAGTTAAAATTATATCTTTGAGTACCTCGTAAGATGATGCATCCCGGTAAGCAAATATTAGGTAAGCAGCTTAATAAACGATATCATTCGCAACTCTCCTCGACTAGTTTTAAGAAGTTGAGACTTCTAGAATCTTCAAAGTCGAAACAAATTGCAGCAAGCCTAGGATATATAAGGCGAAGTTGCAAACTGGAATGACACCGTGACATAATGAGTGGTATAAATCATTTTGATATCTCGCCTATGAACACCGACACATATATATAGAAAAAAAAGCAAGGCTGAATGAATATGACTCACATCACTCAAGTTGATGGTCAATTACACCAAACTTGATACTTATACTCAGAATTGATTAAACATAATACACAATAAAGTTTAAAAAAAAACAAGAATATTCATAAGCATTATAAGAATTTATCATAAAACATAATTATTGTCTGACTTTCGTACGTTTATGGACTGGGTATGTAAATACAAAATAGCACATTTAATCACATTCAGTGGATTAGCATGTTCCAGTTACTATATACATAAAAATAAAGTTTGCAGCTTTCTGGAATAAGATCATACGAGGACCAGTTGCTAAATTACTAATGTAACTCAATCCATGTTCCTTCAGAAAATGAGGCGATGTTCGCGATCGTTATTCGAGGGTCAAGATTCATGTTGAGACTAATATGAGTATAGGAAAAAGTACAGTTTCATATAGTTTCAGCTCAGATAAAATGAAATAAATCCACATGATCCTGTCGATTTCTTCTTGCTCTGCAGTAATGCAGAATTTTTCTGTTGACATTTCCACACCCAAGCAATACCCTGTCGCAAACTATCAAACAGGCATTTCTTAAGAAGGCCTGATTTTACATGAATCAAAATAAACATCTAAATCTTGAAACATTGCCTTGTAATTACTTTCTTCATGGTCTTAAAATGCAGTTTGAATTGTTGTTTATATTGCCAATTCGCAAGTCATTGCAAATAGTATTAACTTGATGAATTAATATAATTCTGACACCATCTTTGAAAAAACACTGGCTATAATACATTTTGATACATTCGTCCCTAAATGCAATATATATAACAGGTGATACAACTTTATATACTAAATATTGTTCCTCCCTTTCTTTTGAAGCATAAATAACAGAAGGACTAAACTTTGAATATCATATATATATACCGACTAACACAAGTTGTATCAACAATACAAATGTACCATTTCATATTTGCTCGATGAATTAAATCTTGAGAATTAATATTTCTTCGCTTAAAGCTACACGCGAATTCCATATTAAAATGAGTTATATTAGAGAGTTTGGGCAGATTTTCTCTAGTCGAAAAAAAAAACTGGTATCATCCACCATTTTGTTTTGATCTGAAAACCAGTTTATTTACATGCCATATCAGTCACGTGATTTGGGGGTGTGTCTATAAAAGCTAATCAATTAATTCGTTACAAAATATGGTTCCCATTTTTCATCGGGTGATACCATACACTGTTAATGATAGTGATTAGTGTATGGGAACCATTCTATATACCTGAGGTGGATCACCAAAAGTGTGATAAAAAACACATTTTATCCCAACCTCTCTATTAACCCAACTTCTAAAAATCGTTCATCGGGTGCTCCTGTTGATAACTGGTATACTTTATTTGAATAAACTATATCAACATCCTTATTGATATACTCATTTTAAATATCGTTTGCATGTATATTTGGCTTTGAAGATGTAATCATTGAAAAAGTGTGTATCTGATACATAAAAAATGGTTCCCATACGCTATTCAATTATAAATTCGACGCATTGTTATCAAGCATTTACTTATATAGCTGTGAATTGCGGACTCTTACAGATACGCTAGAGAGAAAAATCGACGCGTTCCAAAGACAACTCCTTTGCAGAGTCCTTAACATCCGTTGGGACCCAAATAACAACTGGATTACAACAAAGAGTTCTACGAAAGAGCTGGTCAAAAACCGTGGTCAACGACTATCGCGATTCGATGCCTCAGAGTGTTTGGCCATATATGCAGACTACCAAATTCAGCGCCGGCCAAAAAAAACACTCTACGAGGGTCTGAGAAAAGTAACAAAAACCGTTGGCGGCCAGAGATTAACTTTGCTTGAATCATCATCATCATCATCATCATAATCATCATCATAATCATAATCATCATCATCATCATCATCATCATCATCATCATCATCATCATCATCATCATCATCATCATCATCATCACCATCATCATCATCATCGCTCAATTATATTAGGATTGTGAGCCCACCTTTCATGTACCGCGAATTTCCTTAACACAAAAAAAAGGGTTCGTGACTAAAGTGCCACCTTGTGGAAAAATCGAAAATGAAAACAGCGCGATCTACCATTTCATTATAATTTTGTTAAATTTCCTATATTTGATACCTTATCGGATCAAGATATATTGACGGTCCTCATATTCATATTATTATTTTCCTTTTGAATGGGACATATAAATCAAAAATATATCGTTTACAATTTTGTTGATTGATTACTTTATTATCGCCCAATTTTCGGACATAGTAAAATGGATTCTAACCCCGCATTCCGCTGTCGGTAATCTAAGACCGTTTTCGGTCCCTTTCTTACACTGACGTGTTCGGAAACTAACGACCCACTTCTTTGAAAAACGTGAAATGGTTAAAATATCAACTAAAATGTCTACCGGGTACTAAGGAATTCTCAGCAACTAGCTCTAAATAGCCCATGTGGGCTGCTCTCCAACGGTCACAGACATACGTAAAGGGCTATTTAGAGCTGCTCAGCAACGTGAATAGATCCGATCAACTGATCTCTGTTATTCAATCAAATATACGACCCTTTTCCGTCTCTTACTTGTGAATCGTAACCCTTTTTTTCGGTCGAGTTTCCAATTGCAGGGTCAGAAAGTTTTTCCGCAATTCCGCCACAGCCATATGGTTAAGCCTGGCGCGAAAATTAGCTCTTAATAGCCCATGTGGGTTTTTGCTCTCCGCCTGTCGGTCGCAGACATACGTAAAGAGCTATTTAGAGCTACTCGAAAATAAGTGTGATAATCGGTGACTCAATGAGCAGATGTATTTGATATATTAGCATGTGAATACAGATTTTGATATTTTGACCTTATTTGCTGAACTTGAAGTTGCGAACAATCATCCAGGATGTTTATCATAAAAAAAAGGAATGATACCCCTCTGTATTTTGGGTTGGCCATAGGGCTGTGTCGGGAACCTCGGGTACCCGACTACCCGACAATCGCATCGGGTACCCGAACTGAAAAGTTGGGTTCGGGTACCCGAAATGTTGCATTATGGGAAAAAATGAAAGATGATTTAACTTATAAAATGTTATTTATAAAGCAGATTTAAATGTTTCAGTCATCAAAATCATTTAAAATAAGTTATCTGTGAGATTTTGTCAGTTAAATAGGAATAAACAAGATATTTTAGTTCATTCTTTATCTGATTTCAAAATTACGGCATATCCTGTAGAGTTTACGTAAGGGGGACCCTAAAGAAACCATGTTTTGAAAACTTCGAGTATCGGGTCGGGTCGGGTATTGACTTCGGGTGTTCGGGTAGCAAAATACCCGACCCGACACAGCCCTAGTTGGCCATGACCATTATTTACAAATACGTTAAAGTTTATTGTCTTACTTTTGTGTACGTTGTTCGAGACAATAATCATTGGCCATGTCTTAGATAGTCAGGTGCATAAACTAGTTGGGTTTAAAACAACTCGGGTTAGCTTTTGTAGATGATTCTGAGCTCAAATAATTAGCCCCCAGCCAACCAATTTGGCTGAGGGCTATTGCTATCCCCCATTCCGTCCGTCCGTCCGTCCGTCTGTCCGTCTGTCCGTCTGTTAACATTTGAGATACAATAGTTTGTCCGCGGCATTTCAGTATGAAGCCTTTGTCCTAGGGTTTTGAAACTTCACACAGGGTAAGAATATATATTGCAGATGTGCAACGTCGAGGTTTCAGTTTGATCGACCAAAAATTGTCGAAATTACGGGGGTTTAAACTTAGACGAATTTGAGATATTTTGGGATATTTATACACCACTTTGTCCGCGGCACTTTGGTATGAAGCCTCTGTCCTAGGGTTCTGAAACTTCACACAGGGTAAGAATATATAATGCAGATGTGCAACGTCGAGGTTTCAGTTTGATCGACCAAAAATTGTCGAAATTAAGGGGGTTTGAACTTAGACGAATTTGAGATATTTTGGGATATTTATACACCACTTTGTCCGCGGCACTTTGGTATGAATCCTCTGTCCTAGGGTTCTGAAACCTCACACAGGGTAAGAATATATATTGCAGATGTGCAACGTCGAGGTTTCAGTTTAATCGACCAAAAATTGTCGAAATTACGGAGGTTCTAACTTAGACGAATTTGTGATATTTTAGGATATTTATACACCACTTTGTCCGCGGCACTTTGGTATGAAGCCTCTGCCCTAGAGTTCTCAAACTTCACACAGGGAAAGAATATATATTGCAGATGTGCAACGTTGAGGTTTGAGTTTGATCAACCAAATATTGTCGAAATTACCGGGTTTGAACTTAAACAGATATTTTGGGACATTTGTACAGCACAGAAAGATTACAAGTATATTGTGACGTTGTGAAGACTACGTATGTGGACGAATATGTTAGGGCAACGGTGTGATAAAGACGTTGTGGGAAGACGTTGTGAGAAAGACGTTGTAAGGAGAACGTTGTGAGAAAGAGGTTGTGAGAAATACGTTGTAAGAAAGTCGTTGTGAGAAAGATATTTCTTTTGACCTTCTTTTTATTGACAAATATTCGTGATAAAGAATGTTTTGCATAGGCTGGGGGCTTTGCATCTCTGATGCCTATGTTTGTAATTTATTTTGAATGATAAGTCGTGCCTGATGAGTCGGGAATAAGAAGTCTAACGATAAATAACAAATAACTCATGCGTTTCATGATTGTGTTTCAGGTGTTTTTTTTCATTCGATTGTAGAGAGAAATATAACACGAAAAATGCTTCAATTGACACAAAACACTAATCAAGGCTTCGTTTCTGACTCCAAAACAAACATGAGCTTCAATTCGCAGTTTTCCACTTCATCAGAAACAAGCTTTAGCGGCGGCGGTGGCGGCGGCAGTTTTCGCTATCGCTACCGCTCATCGCTCGGATCCTTACAGCATGCCCTCGACTGGTCATGGCGAGCGAAGCGTGAACGCCGGCGACTGATCGATAAGAACGGTGAATGCAATGTATCCAATGTGCACGTCAAAGCGCGCAATCGCCGCTATATCGCCGATATATTTACAACGCTGATTGACATGAAATGGCGCTGGATATTGCTGTTGTTTGCGCTGGCCTTCGTGGCGAGTTGGAATTGTTTCGCGTTTGTGTGGTTTATCATATCGCTGCATCATGGTGATTTGGATCGGGAATGGCTGGTGAATACAACTGATAATGATGAAGCATGGATACCGTGTGTGGAGAATTTACACGGTTATACATCCGCTTTATTGTTTTCCATCGAAACACAACATACAATCGGCTACGGCAGTCGCATGACAACCGAAGAGTGCCCCCTAGCGATAATACTCATGATGATGCAATCCTGCTTCGGTGTTATCATACAGGCCCTCATGACTGGGCTGGTATTCGCGAAATTAGCGCGCGCCAAGAAACGAGCCGAGACCTTGATGTTCAGCAAAAAGGCCGTCATCCATACACGCGATGGCCAACTATGCTTGCTCTTTCGCTTAGGCGACATGCGTTTATCGCACTTAATCCAAACATACATCCGCGGTATTCTCATCAAGAAACACATCACACAGGTGAGTTTCACCTGCGCCGTCAAATTGTCTCATTGATTGCTTATACAGATTGATAACCATAACAAAGTGTTTTAAGTATATAAATCGTATAATCGTGTGTGAAATATAAATTGTAAACAATTCAACCTTCGGGTTGCAAATAATGCATAATAAAAAATGAATAACAACTTACAGGAGGGCGAGACGCTGCCTTTGGCGGAATACGACGTGCCATTCGGAACGGAAAACGGAAACAACTCGCTTCTGCTCATGTGGCCTGTTATTCTTGAGCATCGCATCGATGAATGCAGCCCCTTCTGGTCGATTAATGCGGACGATCTTGAGTCGCACTCGTTCGAGTTGATCATCATATTGGAAGGCGTCATAGAAGCCACAGGTAAACTATTTTGATATTTAATTGAATTCGATGAATTATGACAGAATATACATGTATTGTATAAGTAAACCGTTACGTAATTATGTATTGATTAGCTTGTGCAAGATTAGATATTTTATTAAAAGAAAATATTTGATTGTCTTGTATTCAAAATTCTCAGTGGATGGAACAGACCTGAATTGACATCCGGTCCTATTTCGGATCCATTGGCATGCATATATTACTCACACAAACTATAATCAAATATATATAGCAACGCATAAACTGCCTTATATTTACGAAGACTTTTATACAATGTTAATAATTTGAACTCCTTAAATGCACAAATATTCAACATAAAGATAATATCTAGGTAGATAATCGGGAATATTTATAATCCATACTTTAAAACATTACAGGTATGACAACGCAAGCCCGTACCTCCTATCTGCCTAGCGAAATCGCGTGGGGTGAACGTTTCGAGCGCTTAGTGGCACTGCAACGGGATAACGGGCAGTATGCGCTCGATTACTCAAGGTTTAATAGCACCATTAAGGTGGATTGCCCGAGGATCAGTGCTAAGCAGATGATAGAGCGGAGGAATGATGGTTCTACTGGGATGATGGAAGGTCGAGATGATGAATCAGGTATGTATTGGTTTGGTAGAATCGAGCGATTTAAAGTTTATTGATTGTATTTTAATGAAGCACATTTTTCAGTAATTTGTAAAGTTCATTTTGTTTTATTATCTCAATACCACTTATAAACTCGGAATCGATGGCTTGCACCAATAAGACGAACTCGTATATTAAATTTAATGATTTAAGTTTCATTCTCTTTCGAGTGTGTTTAAAAGTAGATGTAATTACATATGATATTTGATACGGTTTCCCTTTCTCTTTCATGGATTCTACTAAAACAGCGCTCCATCCGGTCTAGTTACTGTTTTATATGATTTTCCTCAGCACTTTCAATGATTTTGACAAAGTAAATTTCAGTCTCAAATTGGATTTGTCACTTTATTATTTTTTCTCCCAGTTTCAGACCAAAGTCAAGACCGAAGCAGTGCTCCATCCAGCCCCATGACAACCAACTCCAACCTCACCCACCGTACCTCAATTCACTCATCCAGCTCCTCCAACCTCTCTTCTTCACCTCATCGACACATCTGTTCCTCCCCTTCCTCGTTCCTCGATTCGAGCACCAGCTTAACCGACGTCTTCTGTTCCCCTGTGCTACCGCATTATAGTCTCAAATTGGATTTGTCATTTTATCTTTTTTCTCTCAGTTTCAGACCAAAGCCAAGACCGAAGCAGTGCTCCATCCAGCCCCATGACAACAAACTCCACCCTCACCCACCGTACCTCAATTCACTCATCCAGCACTTCAAACCTCTCTTCCTCCCCTCATCGACAAATCTGCTCCTCCCCTTCCTCGTTCCTCGATTCGAGCACCAGCTTAACCGACGTCTTCTGTTCCCCTGTACTACCGCATTATAGTCTCAAATTGGATTTGTCATATTATCTTTTTTCTCTCAGTTTCAGACCAAAGTCAAGACCGAAGCAGTGCTCCATCCAGCCCCATGACAACAAACTCCAACCTCACCCACCGTACCTCAATTCACTCATCCAGCACCTCTAACCTCTCTTCCTCCCCTCACCGACACATCTGTTCCTCGCCTTCCTCGTTCCTCGATTCGAGCACCAGCTTAACCGACGTCTTCGGTTCCCCTGTACTACCGCATTATAGTCTCAAATTGGATTTGTCATATTATCTTTTTTCTCTCAGTTTCAGACCAAAGTCAAGACCGAAGCAGTGCTCCATCCAGCCCCATGACAACCAACTCCAACCTCACCCACCGTACCTCAATTCACTCATCCAGCACCTCTAACCTCTCTTCTTCACCTCATCGACACATCTGCTCCCCTTCCTCATTTCTGGATTCGAGCACCAGCTTAACTGATGTCTTCTGTACACCAGTGTTACCGCACTGTAGTCCCACGGCATGTTCGACTTTGTCATCTGTGGTGAATCATAATGAGCGAAATATGGACAACACTTGTTCTTCATCAGTTGTGAATGAGCACAGTATGAACATAAATGAGCACGGCAAAAACATTAATGAGCACGGCATGAATGTGAATGAGCACTGTATCGCCAACAAAACACCATCATCAGTCGTGAATGAACACAACGACACTCCCATTTTACGGGGTAACGTTGAATCGACGTCAGCAAGATCTAGATGCCCAACGTCAGAGTCGTCACCACATATTGGTGTGACATCATCGCGAATGGCGGCAGCGGGTGACGCGATTGCCACGTCATCAAATAGTGCAATTGATGACGTCACGTTACCGTCACCAAATATGACGTCACGACTTTCTCAAGCAGCTTGTATAGTATCGCATGTGTTATCGCCGAGAGGTAATGGTGATGCCTTAATATGGCGGTGGGCTGATAGGGATATGAGACAAAATATGGTGTTATCGCCCACACGTGGTTCTAGTTTAAGCCAGCAGCAGCAGCGAGAAAGGATGCCTTGTCGTGTTGATATATATTCAGTATGAATATGTATGTTAGCAACACAGTCAGCCAAAATGTGTTTCAATTTTGCAGCAGGAAAATGAATATGTTTTCATATTTTGTTAAATTAGGCTTTTCGTAATGTATGTTATTATGAATAATTTGTAAGTTGTATAGGGGTGAAGCATATTAATGCTACAGAGCAGCATTTATAATCACCAGAAAGTGTTTCAGATTTATTGTGACGTTGCCATTAATACACAGGGGTTTACCTTGGCGGTCGCACGGTCGCGTATGCGACTAACTTTTGAGTCGGGCGACTAACTTTTTAGAGTTAGTCGCCCGACGCGCGACTAACTTTTTGGGTTATTTCGTATATTTTTCCGGGATTCATTCGATTATTTATGCAGAAAAACCATCAATTTTCTTATAAACTAAAATTTCGCTTGCGCCTTCGGCGCATGAATTAAAATGTCGACTTAAATGATAAATCATACACATGATATAGATTAACACCCGTCGACAGTAAGTATCTCTTATAAGTATTAAGTTCGAAATTTCGTCTTAAATTGTTTACGTTCATAGGAAATTATTGGGTCGCTATGAACACATTTTGTATTTGTATTTTGTATTTTGTATTTGAAAGCTTGAACCGATTAATATAATGGCGTCCTGTAATTTATTATTTTTTTCGCTAATTTTGATTTTGTTTTGGCTTCTATTAGGATGGCTTTACCAATTTAACACACTATGAATAGATTTTGTGATATAGTCAATGAACACATTTGGCTCGCGCCGTCGGCGCTTGCATTCTTAAATCTTTTATATCAAATCATAATTCAACCAAATCAACGATTTTATTATAGCCAGTGGGACATGTATTGATTTGGTTTTAGTATGATCTAACTAAGTATTGTCTATGTGCATCATGACTTCCGGGCGACTAACTTTTCGGTCGGGCGACTAACTTTTTGGAGTTAGTCGCCCGAGCGCGACCATCAGATTTCGGTTAAGGTAAAACCCTGAATACAAAGCAGCATTATCACCAGAAAGTGTTTCCTTTTTGCAGCTGAATAAGAATGATTATGATAACTGATTTATGCAGTGTGAATACATGTATTTGTAAGATGTACATAGGTTAAATATGTATATAAGCATAACTTTCAACCAGAATGTGTTTCAATTCGGCATCAGGGAAAAAAAGTAATTTTGCCTTATTTAGCTTTTTGTAGCATTAGTATTTATTCGTTTTACATATTAAATTTTTCACCAAAATGTGTTTGAACTTTCCATTTGTACATGTCCAAACATATGATAACCAAAAATATTGCGAAAACCACGTTCGCTTTGATATATAGTTTAGATTGAAACATTTGCAAACTGCAGGGCTTTGCCTAGAGCTATGTCACAAAAGGCGGGCGGCCCGCCTGACCCTTGAAATCAGGCGGGATTCCGCAGAAAAAGTGGCAGGACCCATATCATATCAAACATTCCATATAAGTTGATATTGTGTAGACTCTGATACATCCAATATAAATTCTATATATAGAATGCTCAATCAATAAGCTTGAGGTACTGGGTTTTTGAAAAACTTTGCATAAAAACGAATCAAGATAGGTCTATATATAAAGAATAACACAACACTGTAATCAATACTGACCACAACTGAAATAATACGTAAGAATTTGCGATGATACAACTCCAAAATTTCTTTATTACTGCTAGTTAATATAAATATAATAAATGTTAATTTATTAGCTATATAATATTTAC
>LQRL01054852.1:15080-25986 GCA_001703475.1 Hydroides elegans
ATGAGTCAAACAAATGAGGACATGGAGCAATGTCATCCAGTATCAGTGACACCTCGTCTTTCTAAATTATTTCTAAACGTATGAATTAAGATGTAAAACTGAATATGACTTATAAATTTAAAATCAATCATACCTTCAGGACAAGAAGCGACGTCATCCAATATTATTGACATCTCATCTTTTTGCGTCGTCAGATAACCACATCGTTTTTCCTCGTGGTGCAAAGCCACTGCGAGTTGACGGGCCAAGCTTTGGAAACAGCGTATAGCATAACGATCTGTGGATGTCTGGAAAATAATGACTATTTTAATTGTCATAAAATACGAATTCATGTACTTTTATTAAATACATGTTTTTCGAGGTAGTATACCGATCTACGGAGATATCAGGCTCCGAGGTGTTGAACGTATTAAAAAATCCATAGCAAATTTTAAATTCAATAACCTTAGTTCCACTTAATATTTCTAATATCTTATTTAGATGTTAAATACTGAGGGTATAAAACACGAAGAAGAGAATGATGTCAATTCTAAAAACGTTGATGCATTTTTAATGATAGTACATTCGTTTAAATGTCAAAACAATCCACAAATAACACATAGAATAGGAACAGCATGAACAAAACATAGGCATCAGAGATGCAAAGCCCAAAGCCTATGCAAAATATTCTTTATCACGAATAATTATCGATTAAAAGAAGCAGGTCAAAATAAATGTCTTTCTCACAACGTCTTTTTCACAACGTCTTTCTCACAACGTTCACCACTCTGTAATTTCGACAATTTTTTATCAATCAAACTGAAACCTCGACGTTGCACATCTGCAATATATATTCATTCACTGTGTGAAGTTTCAGAACCCTAGGACAGAGACTTTATACCAAAGTGCCGCGGACAAAGTGCTATAGAAATATCCCAAAATATCTCAAATTCGTCTAAGTTCAAACCCCCCGTAATTTCAACAATTTTTGGTCGGTCAAACTGAAACCTCGACGTTGCACATCTGCAATATATATTCTGTCACTGTATGAAGTTTCAGAAACCTAGGACAAATGCTTCATACCAAAATGCCGCGGACAAACTCCTGTACCTCAAATGTTAACAGACGGACGGACGGCCAGACGGACAGACGGACGGACGGACAGACGGACAGGGGGATAGCAATAGCCCTCAGCCAAATTGGTTGGCTGGGGGCTAAAAATATCGTAGCGATCTGTGGATGCCTGGAAAATAACCATAATAACATTGAAAAAAATATATTCATATCAAAAAGGATGTTGGCTAGCTGAGTTTCATATATCGATCCGTGGATGCCTGGAAAATATTCATAATAATATAAACATTGTAAAATAAAGATATTCATGCACATGTAAATCCATCAAATATTAAAAGGGCAATTGATGTTCCTTAGTCACAGTGAAAACTTAAATGATATAAGATATTTATGTTGTTTTTTTTTTTAAATATAAACAGCTTATATCATTTTCATGTCTTTGGCCATGGGAACGAAAATCTGATGGTTATAACCCCGAAACAAGAAGAATTTAATCGCGACCATGAAATATATAACATGGTGGCAGCATGCCTTTTATGCATTTCCTTGTTTTTGGTTTATCCTTTTATAGAGCAAAATATTTTATCAATCACAAAGAAAATATGTAATAAAAATCCAATTAAAACGATGAAATACCTGAAGAACAAACACGACATGGAACGATAACAGTGTAGACTGCCTTGCCGAGCTCGGTTTAAACTGCACACCACCCGGCTGCAGATTTTGTGGATATCCCACAAATACGACATCGTTGATTTTCACTTCAAATACTTTTCCGCACAAGTCGGATTTAACTGTCAGCAGGTTGGCTAGAATTCGGTTGTCGAATCTAGAAAGAATGAATAAAATATAATTTAAGGGAATTATTATTGTCATTATTGTCAAAATATTTAGAATTGCCCTAATCGGTGTATGGCATACATTAAGGAATTATTAAGGCTGGACCGAACAAGCATTGATTTGGTGGAAGAAAAAAAATCCACTTAGACATAGACGTTCATGGTAAAAAATAGCCACGGTATAAAGCTTGCTACTCTTATGAAAGATCATTATTGTAGTTTATTCTTACCCAACGAGCACGCCATTTTCTATGTAGGATGCTTGGCTTGTTCTTTTTCTTGTCTGGTGATCCTCAGATATCCTGAGTGCATACGGGTTCTTCACTGGATCTATAAAAAGAAAAAGAATCTTAGGGAGTATTATATAACTTAGTTTTAATTTAGTAACAACATTTTCGTAAGCATTTTTCGATGTGTATATCAAACCTCTTGGTTTAAATACTTAATTTAATCACAGAAATTATTCTATTTATTAAGTTCAGTTGCACTTATTTTTAAGCTTATATCAAAGTATGAACGAGGTCAGCGATGTGTTATCGGCTAGATTTTGAGCTTTTTTTTTATGTTGATAAGATATAAAGGAATTGACAGCTTTCAAACTGAATGCGTGCGAAAAGAGGGGATTGAAAGGAGTATTTATCAACCCGTTTGCTTTCATGAGTATTATTCAATATGGAACAAAACAACTTTAAACATAATTAAACGATAATTCGTTGGAAAGATCGATTTCGGCCGAAGTCTTTATCTTCAACAAATCACATCGTTTAACAGTTTTCCTTTCGCTATGCAGTCTTGATTGTCATTATTGATTAAATGAAACATTTATGACATGTAAATAATTGATTATGGCCTGAAGTTTATTGATGAAATTTCACATCTCGATTATCGCCCATTACTGTGCCGTGAATCTAAGATGCGACGATCGTCTCCGAAATGTGCTGGAAATATTTGCAAATATTTGCAAACTTTCAGAAACTTTTGGAAACAAAGGTTTCCAAAAGTTTTCATAGCTATCTGACCCGCAATGTTTGCTTATTTGTATTGTTTGAGGGTCCTTGTTTATTTAGCGTCATTAGATAAGCGATAAGAATGGAGTTGTCATTTTTATCAAGAACATCTATTATTCATTTTTTTCAGCCACGTAAAAGGGTTTTTAAAAAATTAAATATTTTTTCTTCTCAATCCAATACAATTTTACCAAACTTTAATATGTGTTGTGTATGGCTATATGGTGTGTTTTCGCCCTGTTCCTTTCTGTGATGTTGAACATTATCCAGAGCAAGGCATCTCAATTAGATGATCTGGTCAAACCTCTGGACGTTTAAGGCTTTGTGGTTATTTATTGACCACAAAGCTTTTTAATTGACCTCAGATCCATTAAGCAACAAAGCGATTAAACCCCTTTGAGCTTTTTAACGAAGGGTCCGCCGACTAATCCTTTTTTGCCACCTTCATCATATTAA
Organism: Hydroides elegans; assembly: GCA_001703475.1. Taxonomy (NCBI): domain Eukaryota; kingdom Metazoa; phylum Annelida; class Polychaeta; order Sabellida; family Serpulidae; genus Hydroides; species Hydroides elegans. The sequence goes on from LQRL01054852.1 coordinate 18,436, forward strand.
ATGAAATTGCAATTACTCTTAGAGAATGAAACAAGACAAGATTTTAATAAATGATACCATTCTGAAAAAGTTGAATATATAAAATGATTTTGAAAATATTTAGTGTAACATGAAGAGAAAGGGAGATTTCACAATTATATCATTTTACATTGTATTTATAATTGAAATAAAAACGTAATAAGACATAAGTTAATGTTTGTTTTTGCTTTATCGCTTAGGAACTAAGCAATCGTGACACTGATCCCAATACATTGTTAAGTGGTCGAACATATCAGATATGCAAACATGCCTCGCTCCATATGTCCCGAGAGTTTCCAAAAATTTGCAAAAGTTTCCAAAAGTTTGCAAATATTTACAAACTTTTGGAGACGAAAGTTTCTATCTATTTGCAAATATTCAGAGACGATCGTCGCATTTTAGATTCACGACACGGTATATCAAAGACATCGTATATTAGTTTTGGCCCATAAATTTCAGTTTATCTTTCTATGTCACAATGTCAAATTGTTATATGATAGTGTATATGTAACAGTAAGCTTTGAAATGTCGTATAATGCGTTATTTTAACTTGCGCCAAAAAGTTCTTTCGAAACGAAACACCTTCTTGACCTCGTACTCGTACGCGCCCAATTCAAACGTTTTATTCGCCGATTTCGCTGCTTATGATCAAATGACGTCGATAATATATCCAGTGCATGTGTATATTTATGATTTTCTTCAATTCAACATTAATGACCTTCCAATCAACGATTTCGCCATATTTAAGAAAGCATAAACGGAACAAATGCTGGACGTCTACTAGAAAAACTCCAAAGCTACGGCATTACCGGACACACATCAACATGGATCGGCGCTTTCCTCAACAACAGAACTCACAATGTGGTAGTAGATGGTGTAAAATCACAAATAGAACCCGTAACATCTGGCGTACCCCAAGGCACAGTGCTCGGTCCCCTGTTGTTTCTCATCTATATTAACGACACCAGTGAGCAGCTAAAATCCCCGGTTCGCCTTTTCACAGACAACAGCGTTTTGTACCGAGAAATTCGCTCAATAGAAGATACGCATACACTCCAACAAGATCTATTCCGTCTTCCAGAATGGGCAGACAAATGGCAAATGTCGTTCAATCAGTGCTAAATGTAAAGTACTAAGAATTACTAGAAAAACGAAACACAAAATAGATGCAAAGTATCTCATGTCGACACCCAATAAGCCAAAATCAGACATTAAAGTACCAAGAAACACATACAAGGCAGCATCTTATATCCTCCGTACCATTCGACCAACTAGTAGTTATGAAAGCCTGAGTGAAATATCATCTGACAAATACCTCGGCATAATATTAGACAATAATCTCTCTTTTAATAACCATGTTGATCAAATAGTCTCCAAAGCCACCAAGCTCCTCAATCTCTGTCGTCGAAATCTACATATGTGTTCGCCCGAGCTAAAAGAAATCGCCTACAAGGCCCTCGTACGACCTCACCTAGAGTACGCATCGCAAGCCTGGAGCCCCCACACTCAGCGTAATATTAATAAAATAGAATCAGTTCAGACGCGAGCGGCAAGATTTGTGCTAGGAAATTATACCTACAGCCCTGAAAGTTCGATTAGGAATAAAATTCATAGCAAGCTGGGTTGGAAACCATTATATGTGCGAAGGGCGTTATATGATCTATCATTTTTCTACAAAGTTAGGAATGGCTTAATATGTATACCATTTCCCGTTGAAGTCCAGCCAGTCCAGTCCAGTCCATGTGCAACTCGAAATATCAGCATATACAGGCTCTTCATGCCGAAAACTACAAGAACTCTTTCTTTCCTCGAACGGTAAGGCTCTGGAACGCCTTACCCACGTCCTGCCACTCCGCCAGGTCAATAACCATATTCAATAGTCAGTGCCAATCCTGGCTAGCACCTAAGACGTGGGGTCGGGTCAACGGTGTCTTCAAACCACTGTAGCCGACAAGAAATGTATGGAGATTTTATTCAGAGTTATACAGTTTATTCGAGTTATGGTGTTTTTTATGGCACTGGAAGTGCTGCACGACAACCAAAGTCCAGTATGGCTATAGCCTTTCGGACTCAACGAACGAAGAACGAAGACGAAGAAGGACGATGCCACTTTTCAGTCTTTCGGGGTTGGAACCTAATCATGCTCATGTTTATCAATTACACTCATTGTTATCATGCAGGTTATTAATATGTTTACATTTATGTTAACAAAACGTTTAAAATTTAGCCAAAATGTGCATTCAAACGGCAAACGTAGCTTATGGCACAGGGATAGTGGGCTTAAGCTGTGAGCGATAATAAAGGAAATCTTACCACTGGTAGCTTTCACTTTTATTTGCTCCGTGTCACATGGATATCTAAACAAGAGTTTATCTCCTCTACTGCCAGATGATATTAGTAATAGTCCTACTGGATTGAATCGTGACATTTCTGCAAAAAAAACTGTTTATCGGATGTTTATTTACATTATTGTTGGTGAATTTTCATTTTACTAAAGTTTTTGAAATTCATTTTTTTTTTTTTTTTTTGCTTCAGAAATTTATAGACAAATATGAAATCTTAAGTGATAAACAATATGGTTTTCTGCTTAAGCATGCGTAGACTGCTTAATAACTACCGCATTGATGTACTTAATTAGAGAAATAAGTACATGCCTAGATAACAAAAAAGTAGCAGTTGGTGTATTTATAGGCAAAGTATTCGACACGACAAGCTTTTGCTATATAAATTAGAACACTTTGAAATTAGGGGCATTGCAAATGACTAATTAAAAAGTTATCGAAAATTCAGAGAGCAATATGTGCAAATAGGAGACGTTCATTCAGAATTAATGCACATTTTAATTGGTGTTGCGCAAGGATCAGCGGACCATTTTTTTTTTTACATTAATGATTATTATGTGTCGCGAAATGTCGTTGGAATTAAAACTACATGTATGGTTCGATGTGAATAAATTATCAATTAATGTTCAAAAAACCTAATTTCAAAATATTTGGCTAAGTAACAATGATACCAAATTGACCATTAGAGGCCTTGAAATAGAACAAGTACAGGTGTCATCATTGATGATAAATTATCTTGGAAAAAAAAACATATTTCTATAGTTTGAAGAAAACTGTCAAGATGCATTTCAGTTATATATACGTCAAAAGAACTTGTCAGCCAGAGTGCATAATTGCTTTTATATAATTATCTTTTCCTGCCCACTTAATATATTGCATGGAAGTATGGGCTAATACATAAACATCAAAATTATAAGCATTGTCTGTTCTGCAAAATCAAGCTCTGCGTATCATTTCGAACGTTCCTAGGTATCTCCATACTAATAGCCTCTTCAAAAAACACAACAATACTAAAACTAACAGAGCTTATCCAATATAAAACCGCAATTTTAATGTTCCACGTGTGCATTATGTGCATAAATGTTATGACGATAACTTGGTACTTCCGTTGTAAACAAGAAGCCAAGCCGCGTCCATGTTTGAAGAGTAATAAAGTTTTATCGTTATTATAATATACAGCCTGTGTCATCTCTTTGCCTTCCGACTACACCTTCCCTACTCCGTAAACTTCTACACCACGCTTACATTATTCCCCCAAAATTTGAGACATATATTCACCTTTGAAACAAATACTCATCACGTTATGACGCAAAAGAATAAATTTAAAATACAATGAAGGAAAACAAATATAAAGGCAATGTGTATATCTTCCATCGGCGGTAAACTTCGGAACGAACTACCATGTAAATCAATCAAACTAAATAATATAAATATATCTAAACTTAAATATAAGAAAATTTATCAGACACTTACAAGAAATAACATGGAAGACATGAGCAATTATTCATTTAACTTCCAGTCCTAGTTCAAATGTTCTGCTTGTCCGAAACCCCGTCCATCCCCCTCCCAAAAAACCCTGAAATATGGTACGACATCCACTTATTCGATTTAAAGACACATGAATAAGGGCCCTTCAAAAGAACCACAACAACAAGTAAAGATGTTTTTTAGATTGTTTCTGTTAAAACAAGTAAGCCAATGTTAAATTATTTTGTCTTTTGTAATTGTGCATAGATAATACTAATTCTTGGTTACCTTGTTTCTCATTATCTCATTCTATATTTTAGCTTTTATTGATATTATTATGTGTTGTAATAGGCGAACTATATATATAAATGGGCAATGAATTCCTTATTTCATAAACAAGTTAAATAAGTTACTGTTGGCGATACTATACATCTATATATAAACTATTCAGTGTAACACAATCATACATATATCATATTATCAGTATTACAATAAGACTAACAATAGTACGTAGAAGTATTTTCTATTTAAATACTAGTTTATTTGATATACTAGACATTTTTTTCATTGATTATCTGCTATTTCTCATTTTGCCTTACGCTGTGTACCTTGACCATGTTTATTTTGAAAATTAACTCTCAGAGTATAAGAGGGTGAGCGCTCGATATATATTGTACTTCAAGCTCTGTCACTCTGTCCACTTTATAAACTGTATTTTAAAATCGTTGAGTGATCAAATTGTATAAATGTAAATGCTTGAGTCTCTAGAATAAAGCATCTGTTATCTATTATCTGTGTTATCATGTATACATATTTGAAAGTATATTTAGCTTGCTATACCAATTTCCTGTTCACAGCGTCGCTTATATTGATATGCATGTAGATACACTGAAGATTCAATAAGTTATTAAGTAAGCCTCATTGCTTTCATTCAGGAACTTTTACATATCGTATCACATATCGATGCTATGCAATATTCAAAGTAAATAATACATGTATATGATTAATTTTTTATTTGGAAAAATTTATCAAAGGTACATTGTGCATAATCATTCGCATTCCAGTAAAAATGTATGTCAGCTAGACAGTTTGCTTTTTAAATAGTGAAGTTTACGGTGTGTTTCTTTAAAAAGTTGATGAATTTTCAAAAATATATTTACACATTTAAAAAAAAATGCCATCTAGCTACAAGAACCTAAGTTTTGTTTCGTAAAATTATTATATTTTGCGAATGAATTCGAAATTTCGAGAATCATTTTATCACTATATATATATATCTAGGCATACTACTTTGAAGTGAAATTAAAAAATGGTCGTTTATACCAGAATATAGAATTTTATTTTCACCATAGATGTGCCTCGGCATATTTAAGCTGTGTATGTGAACAAAATTAGATATTCTATCTATTAAGGTAAGGACAACTTTTAGCATATGTATTTGTTTTAAATTTAATTGCTTATCAAATATTTCAAGATGTTACATGGTTTAATGCTCAAATGACATTTTAAAAAGTAGGTATTGCGGTGACTGTTCATTACCCAGTCTATATCTACTAATCAAACTTATAATAATACAACTTTGGGCTTCAATATTGATATGAACACATCGATTTAAATATTTATGATCTTATTTGATCAACGCAGTATAAAGTAAATTATACCAAATAAAATCAAAAAGGCTCAAAACATGATATTGATAATATCAAAAATCTGGTTTATATTGCATTGGTTAGACCTAGGATCTGCTCAAATCTCTTAATGATACATGATACAATAATGAAATGTATTTATAAAACCTAAGATTATCGAGTACCCTCATATAATGTGGTTTATGATCATAATGATTTTATTATCATTAATTCAATAGGAGCATATATCTTTGCAAGAATCATACATTATAATCTTTATCGTTCGCACTGTAAATATTTTCAGTCTCAATTGCGATTCAAGAAAATCTAAAAATTCAAATATTCAAAATTGAACTAATTCACCGTTTTATTAAAAGCAGTAACATATATTGGTATAACATGCTTTTTAAACAATTTACTTATGTAGCACAGCTCTAAGCGCAACCAATGAAAATGATTTTGATTTTTCTTCAAAATAATTTTATGCAATTCGAAAAAAAAATAGAGTCTTGAGCTGCTTCCTAAATATATAAGATGTATCACAGTTATATGTTTTGTTGATACATTGCTTCATTCCCATGGTACTACAATAGAGAAGGCTCTGCCAACGCATCTGAGGTTGGACTGCATATGGTTGTTCTAGTAATTTTATGTTAGATGAACGGAGAGACTGACTGGTTTCTTTCAAAATGAGCACATCCGAGACGAAGGTAGGTGATGTATTGTACAATGCTTCAAACACAACGGTAATTAAATTGAAGCTAACCCCTTGCTATACTTGCAGCCAGTACCGAGATCAACACACATTACTGATACTGGCGTTCCTTAAAAATTTGGCTTGCATTTACATATACATATATATGGACGAACATCCTTCATCCATTTAAGATAATATGATATTTGCTATGATAGTGAACAGTTTGAGATATAATACGCTTTTGCTTGAAATGTATATATTCTTCGCATCCCATTGCTGAAATTACAAACCTGTTCATAAGATCTGTTCATTCAGATAATAAGCTAAAAGAGGGACATGAACATATTGTTTTGGAGCGGTGCTGCAGGTAGGGGACAACTAGCATTTATGAAACTAGCAACATGCTCATTAGTATTGCTTAATTTTACTTTCTTCCTTTTATTCCATATAAAAACAGCTAACCATGAAACTTAAAATTGGAAAATGCATGGAATCGTGTGAAATAAAATTTAAAATAGAATCGATCTGATACCATAAGGCAAAAATAGATTAGATTCTATAATAGATTAAGCAAGCAGTTTATAACATAAAAAATCGATAAAGGACTTTCGCAATCAGCAAATGGTGATGCGATATTTGATAAAATATGGATTGTCATCCTATGTTTGCTATTAAAAGGAGAGCATTTAAAAGCAAAGTCATCCATTATTTAAATGTTATATTCTTTTTGCCTTCTTATCATCCTAACTCTTTTTGCCACATGGCTAGCGAAAATAAGGAAAATAATACTAAAAATTTGTTTGTGAACAACAATTTCCTTGATAACGAAAGTTGTTAATGTTGTATTTGCATTAACAATTTTAACGCGATACTTGAAATAAATTTGTGACAATTTTGTTTGACTAGCTAAGTAAATATGCTGTTGTTTACTATGCATTTGTAACTGAGTTTCCTTCATGTTTAAGTGGCTGATCTGGTTAGCGCCTCCAAGTTCCAATAGTGTATTGTGGATAAGTCAAATTATGTTTTGCTATCACTATTGACATGCTGTATAAAGAAATTGCAATTAGCATCACTACTGGTGTTGCGTCCATTTCCCTTACTGATTTGTCTAAAATTTTGACAGAGGTATTGTGGACTTAAACTACTTTTATTTTCAAAACAATATTAGCTGTTGACTTACTTCTGTACAATATGGGATCTTGGATCGGATCTTCCAAACTACTTCGTTTTCTGCTGCTTGTATTTATTTTTAGCATTCCTATAGCCTTTTGAATATGATTAGAAAGCATACTTTTGCCAGAAAAATCTAAACTAGAATGAAACCTATGTACTTAACACCATTCGAGCCTTTGATAATGTGCATTTTGTAGCTGACCTGAAGTCGTCTTCTCTATTT
>LQRL01054895.1:0-23317 GCA_001703475.1 Hydroides elegans
AATATGTTGACATTTAAATGACAAGATTATATGCCAATACACATCATCATTTCATAGTTGTTCTGAAAATTGGTGGTTGGTATAAAGTATTGAGGGTTAGTATTATATTAGATTTAGTCAAATATAAGTACAAGTTTGATCGAAAACAAAAATAAATCTTATGTTTATGGCATCAGTTGTTTTATCAGTTTTTAACAGTTTTTTAACAGTTTTTATCAGTTTTTAACATATACACACGCCATTGTTTATATTTATTATCATTATCTCTTTTTTGGATATACAAACTAAGAAAGTCAAATTGTATTGTGATAAATGGTGTGATATCCAAACAAATTTGTTTTGCGATTTCAAATAATCTTACAGCAAAAACACAGCAACTTGTCGAAGTTAAATCATTGATTTAAAAAAATCTATGCATATTTAGCAATATTATTGGGTTTTGGAATGCAAATATTAATTCTAAAAAACTATATTTTTACAATAAGACAAAATTGCCACATTACCAATCACAATTAACACACCTGTGACCAAAAAAGTAAAGATAACTATTAGCTTTACTTTGCACTACGTCATGTTAACTATACACTGGGCCCACACAAACAAAATCAGAGCAAAGGTGTAAAAACAGTTGTTTGCACGAAAGGGGAAATACATGAAGTTTGCGTTAAACTGTAAAGCACTGTCCTTTGATCAGGTTTCACATGAGCACTCAACCTTTTAAAGGGCCCTCCCATGAATTCCCTTCTTCTATCCATTAAACGCAGCAAAATGATCTAACATAGAGTATAACTGATTCACCTTTATTATCAATATGCTGCTATTATGCACGGGTACAATAAAATAGCTGTTTATGCAGGACTGGATTAAAGAGTATTGTATCTCGGGGATAATAAAAGCATAGTGTTATAGTATCTCTTAAATGAATTGACACCGAAATCTTCAGATTCAATTATAAATTTTTTTATGTTTTTATACCGAATGTGTCTTAAAAGTCATTTCTTACGTATGTTTACCGTAAATTTACAACCATATAATCAAAAACTTCATTCACTGGTTTATCATATATTTTATTGTTATTTCTTTCTTTTATTTGACCCATCGAAGCACATATACAGTTGTTTTTAAAGTTATTATTCACACTATTATGCGTAACATTGAACTCGTTTAACAAATAATTATTATTCATTCATGCATAATTTCAGTTCAATTCGATCCGTGTTTTTATTTATTTGATGCCTTTAATCATTATGCTTCTGACATGATCTCTCTTTAGAACCATTAACCTTGTGTTTGTCGGACTTTTTTTTAAATAGTGGGTGTTCACAGGTTTTCTTCAAACGAATGCGCGTTTTCCGGTACAGTGTTTTGACATACTATAAGTTTGTGAGTGTGAATATTATCATGATATGCCAGTAGGTTCATGCATAAAAGGCATTTTTTACATTATGCAATATTTTATCCAACTATGTATAAAAAACGCTAATGTATCTGTGTTGTCAGGAATTTAAAAATGTGAAGTGATTCCCTTTATAATGATATTGATATTACCAAATATCTATTTATATTTATCACAAATTATTTGTAATAAGTCATAATTCCAACATTCGCAACAAGTTAATGACTCATTTCTTTAGCCGTGCAATTGTTATATCAGCACAATACAGCATGGTAATATATAACTACCTCCGGAATTTATCAAATGATTTAGATTCGTGCTTTCTAATGATAAATAAATGTATGATTAAATTCAATTAACTATTGAAAGTTTTATATTTACATGAACTCTACAACAGCATATATCTAATTGCAAGGATTGGGTTTAATCATGTTATGATTATTCAAGGGGAGAAAGCTTCATTTGCAAAAATGCAGCGTTTACAGGCAGCAATGGGCATGTTTAAAGAATATGCTTCACTTGAGAGTTTGATGTGCAATTTAGATATAGTTCATAATGATCGCATATCAAATGATATTGCTTTATTTTATTGCATTATGTACTTTTTACACTGTTATGGGGTTCTTGTATCTTAAATATTGACACAGTCTTTTGCAAAAGAAATGTTTGTTTTATAACCGTAATAAACGCATTCTAATAATTGTTTTATAAACGTTTTGTTTTTAATGTTTTTCTCAGGGTGTGTTACTGAATATTAGAATTTTAAGGATTCGACTAGTTGGAAATAATTTCAATAAGCGATTCAAAAGAGCAACAGCTCATATCGGTTTCTGAAAATTCATTTCATACAATATATATGCGTTTAAAAAAGGATACTAGTTGTTTGTTTCTCAAACTGCTGTGACACCATTAATAGTAAAAAACTGATCTTTAAAGTTTACTTGGTTTGATCCATAAATTATATACTGTTATAGGCTTCTATATTTTTTCAATTATTTGGGTAGCTCAATTAAACATTATTACGTAAAGCAACAAAACGTTTTTATCAAACAGAAGTATCCAATTATTTGCCACTCTTGATATCCTTAATACCTAATTAGATACACACGCAGCAGTAGTGCTTCCCACAATTGGGAATACACTCTATGTGTTTTGCTCTCAACGAAACATTGACTAAAGAGCTGCAAGGAGGGGTGTTAAAACAATGAATATTTGTCCACCAGGGTGTAATTTTGGGGGATGGGTTTATTGTGGGGTCTGTGTGTAATGGATGTGATTTAGATGGTGCCAACTAACACAAGAGCAATCCATTTATGACAGGTAAAGCTAAATGAGAATGTATCTTCCGGGGACAAACCGGTTAGCGGGGTAATTGTGTTACTTGTGGAATTTATTTAAAGGAACAAGTATGCATTGTGGTTTATAATTTAAAAAAAATTGATGTATACCAATATCATATGCTTGAATGTATAATTTAATATCTTTAACAAGAGAAAATCATGAAATATAACATATGATGCAATGTCAATTTTTTTAGACCCACGTAACCTTTGATTTGATTTTTCAAAACAAGACATATATTTTGCTTGGGTTTAACTGTTTCATAAGGTATACAGATATCATATACATATTTTCTTTTTCTGAAAACAAAACTAGTTTTTTTTGTCGAAACAACAGTAATATTATCCTTGTGATAGGTAGGTAGTTCAAAGTGTGAAATGACAAAAGATTGAATTCGGATACACTCATCAGACCTAACCTCACACCCTAGTAATTATGTGTCTCCCGGGTCGAAATCCATTTATTTATGTAACATTAGCAGAAAAGCATGGTATTTGTTTCCAATGAAATTAATACTTGTGATGAGTATTTCGTGATTTCTAATAAAGATTCAGGTAAAATCTGTTTTGAGATTAACCGCTCTTTGGCAGATACTGGAAATCTTAGAATATCATTGAAAACATGTAAGCTTTCTTGAATAAGTAAATGTAAGAAGATATGTAATACAGCTAAAAAAATGTGTCTTTAAATATATAAATCAAGACTCGCTTCTTATCAAATTAATCTGAATCGAGAAAAAAATAAATTGGAGAGATAGTTGAACAAAAGAGTTTATGTGATTCAGAAGGTACCATGCATAAAATCGTTGCATTATGTCATTTCATTTTAGCCATTTTGGTAGGAAAAGTCCTAATTAATATAATGTATAGTCGTTCCAATTCTTTATTATGAAATAAATTGTGAATATTAATATCATTAAGTGATAATTATATACACTCGCACTTTTAACATAAGTTATAATTTTGAAATGAAAGATAAACTGAATTATATCATCTTTGGACATATTCATGTTTGCATGATGCTTAATAATCTGATTACACCCAATCATATACAGTTTGGATGATATTTATAGTGATAGGGCAGGGACATTTGATTAATAATTAATAGCTTAAATGTACCTTTATTGGTATTGCACTGTTGATGTTTTATGGGCTTAAGTATTAAAAATTGAACTACATGGTTTTCACAATCATCAGACTTAGTTAAATTCAATTTCGCCTAAACAAAACATATATGAATAGATGAGTATATTGATTTTAATTGATATTTAAATTTAAGTCATTTTATTTATTACAATTGTTTGCCTTTGCTAAAATTAATGTATGTTTTAATTCGGTCTTAACTATATTTATTCGATTCTCAAAGCACAAGTGCAAGCAAACGTTATAATTAATGAAATATCGGAAGATCTACTCCCACATTTTACACCACGATATCCATAAACCGAACCAAAAGCTTATTAGGGGTGAATTTCCTGTTTGCAAGTGCCAAAGAATCTAGGCATTGTAAATCATAGCTTAGCCAGAGTATATTCCGTGTGACACCCTCTTGCTTATTTATGGACCAGTGTTATTTTGGGTGAACCCCTCATGGGAAAAAATGGTTTTGATTAAGCTGGAACTTATTTTTTGAATTGTGCATATACTATTTAAAATTTATTCTACAACATTATTTATTATGTTATATCCTTCCATTCTCTTCCTCAACCATCACTTTGGTTATATGTCATATTTAGTGAAGCTATGCTCAATGTAAAGTTAACACAAATATATATTCAAATTTGTCTTTGTCTTGTGTTTTAAATTTGACTATAAATATATCATTGGTTTATATGATAGTTAATCTAAAATTTCTGGGACTTTGCGAATCAAACTACATTTTATCATCTTTTGTAACTCCCTTTTATACCCTGACTATTATAGGTTTGATGAGATAAGGTTTTATAGACTCTCAACAACGTATTTCGGGCTTTTGATCGAATTGAATTGTTTCTCACATAATGCTACATTTGAGTGGAATGAATGCTTATCAATGAAACAAATATTGATAAGATCGAATCGATTCTCGGAATTAGAATGCCATAAAACCACAACCAGGCAACGCTCAAGAAATGTTATCTCATTTTAACCAAAATAGGCTTGTGTGTTTGTTAATTTAAAACTTGAAATGAGTATTGTTTTGGTGAAAGTGAAAGGTTTATGAATTTGTACCTTATTAATTGAAAAGCAAAAACAATATATGTTACCTACAGACAAGAGCAAAATTAATTTCGTGTGTCTTAAAACTAATTACTGATCAAAATTTCCCGACAAGTAATCTAATACACGAGCTTAGGTAATGTCATTGAAGTTATGTCGTGTTTTGCTGTAATATTTCCCTATATCATTTTGAAACAAAGGAATTGTCACTGTAAGATTTGATGAACTTTTCTACATGCACTTTATGTCAATATACTAATCATTATTAAAATTAACTATCATTATAGTTTTATCACTTTCATAAAAAAAACAATATCTTCCGAATATTTGTGATATAATATATTCATGTTACAAAATGTGAGGACCTAAAGCTGAAACGAAGTAGATTTTGTTCTAAGAAACCTAGTTTTATTATTTGGATATTGTAACATCAAACTAACATCAAGTGGTTATTTAATTATCTAGTATATTTATTCTTACAACAATATATTAATGTATTTTCATGTGTTATTTTGATAGTTTCCATACTAAGATAAATGCAAATGAACTTAATTACGTTATAACTAACTTTAAAACGATTTTCTTCACAGATGTTCCCAAAAGAGATTTACTTGTCAGAAAAGTCTAACACTTGAGCGCTAGCCCAATGTCACATGTGCGTTGTCATAACCAATCAGTGTATCATCCCATAAAACACACTTAGTGCTATAAATGGCAGGTGACATCTTAATTAACTAGGCGAAGAAAATTGTAGGTGTTTTTGGGAAAGAGAATTGTCTTGTCATAAGTTACAAGAGAAATAATTTGTAGCGACACATAAAATAAACATTTCGTGGATTTTGCATCGTCCGAAGGTAATTAGCCATAAATTACAAATATAAAGAATCCAATAAAAATGTGAATGAAGTGATATCCTAGAATCAACTACAAACGTTAACTAGCTAAATAATGAATAACAAATTATTCCAAGAAACTAAATGGTAGCGTAACGGTAGCGGCGTTGTCATGTTTTTGAAGATAATATTTTCTTGCTGCCATCGTTGATAAAGCACACGAAAAATTAACATGATAAAATGGTTTCAATTTATTTATATAGTGTGTATATGAAATTAATTAGAATTATCACTTATTGTAACGATGTCAAGATAGTTTTTTGTCCAACAACTTTTCTTAATTTTTCATGTTATAACGGGAAGTTATTGCGACCTCTCCATATCGGTGAATTAGATACAAGCACCTTATAGAGAAATCAGTTGAACATTGTTCAAAGATGACGCTCTACAAAAACAGATCAACATTTGACCAAAATAACACCACCTTTTGCCGACATTTGAACATCCGCGACGAAGCATAACGAAAATGCAACAATATTTAGATATGACGCCACGCATCTATTGAGACTTCCTGCGTTGTGTGTGTGTTTGACTAACTAAGTGGATGTCATGTTTATGTGCTAAATGTGATGATATCCCGTCTTTTGAATAGGATTAGGTATCGATAATTGAATAAATATTGTCATACTGAAGGGGCCTAACAGAAACATTAAGTGAACCTTTAAATATAAATTCACATGACATCAGCATTTTTCTAAACAAAAATTATCTCGGCCTTATGTTATTGGTTGAAATGTTAAACATTTTGTTGTTTTTGAAATTAATGATATAGAGGCACTATGTTGAATTATTATTTTTCGGAACCCAAAACCCAAAAAAGTATATATGCTCATTCAAAATCCTTTAGAAACCCAAAATGGCACAATGTTGCTTACAGTTGGCATTTTATTGTTTTGCATTTTTAAGACAAGGGAATAAACGGATGACTAAAGTAAATATAAAATAGATAATTTTGTTGTAATTAATTGAATGATTTAGTTTTTATATATATAATAAATATACAGTTCAAACATGAATGAACCAATGCGTTCAATTTCTTTTCAGTTTAATGTATCATTCACGAACCTATTTTGTAAGAACGCAAATGCGTATAAACAAGATAAAGTGATCAAAATAATCTTACTGTGCTTTCTGCATACCTTTCATTAGCCCATTATTTTTATGAAATTTATGATAACCATATTTTCTGTTTCTAATTGAACAAAGTTGTATTTTACTCTACCTAAAATATCAACACTATTTGATTTGAGACTATTCATAAACATACCAAGGTTCACTCATATTAACAGCTCCATTGTTATATCACATTAAAATAATTGTTTTGATAACATAATATCACATCTGAAAAGGGCATTACGGAATAATAGCACATTGCTAATGATCCTTTATGTATTGGGTAAATCAGGTGTGATTAATAAATAAGGTCCCATTCCATTATAACTGTAAATAGTCATAATGCAACCTAATAAATATGATACCGACAAAAGATGAATAGAAAAGCAAGCCGGACTGATTGCACGATGAGCAATAAAAGGGAAAGGTGGAGAAATATAAATATCATTTATCATGGGTGCTGGTATCACTGAATCAGTTTATTAATCATTCCATGCTTACATTCATGCTATACAATATCATGCTGCATTTACAATAATGTTAAATATCATTTTTAGACCAGGAGATAATAAATTAAAACATCCTTGATAATTCGCTTTTCGTTTTAGTGCCTCAGGTTTCATACTCATTCACTCATTGTACTAAAAATATCGGATTTGACATAAATCGAGCATCAAAACCCAAAACCGCAATCACATTGCAAAATATAGAACAATCGAATGCCTTTATAAATGGCTCGGATGTCATTTTCACTGAGCTAATAGACATCTGAACTAGCATATTAATAAATTTGATGCAACAATGACATCGGGGCCGCTTATGAGACCTTGGTTAAAACCATGTCACAATGAAACAATATAAATATCATATAAATATCAACATTTCTAAAAACCCTGAGTGATTTTTATGATACATTTCACTGGGTAATTTTGATATATTGAAATTAGAATAAACCATCAATATCTAAGATCTCAGCTAGTTTCAAAAATAAATACATGTTTCTTATGTAAAATAAAATATCAGAATTTATATTTAAGGTGTTGAATACTTTTGTTTTATATTTAAAATGTTTTATTTTCGTCAAATTGTTATGATAACCCCTTTTTATCAACATTCACTGGTCTAAATAAGCCTTATTTGTCGAAAAGATATATCTCTTACTGCCAGGATATTAAAGAAATTTATTAGACATAATTAGATAATACATTTTATTAGAGGCGAATTCATTTTCAGCCATTAACCGGAGAAACCTTTTATTTAATATATTAAGAAAAATTGTATTTGACCTGGGAAATTCATCTTCACATTTCTAACAGAACAAGTTTGTAAACTGTCATTGGATTAAGAAATATGTATCAAAGTTAATTACATATATTTAGCATATCTAGTTACTTCTATAATTACATGTGTATTTTTCATGCATCTGTCTAGTTGCAATATACCAACTAAATTAAGATTGTATTCTCTCTCATTTTTATATGTAAACAAATTAATTTGCGTTTATGGATTGCATATATTCCCGTTCAAAACATTAACATTTCAAGATAAACGACACTTGACAAATTTCATTCAATATGTCAATATTGAAAAGTTTACTGGTTATTTGAAATTGCATAACCCTAAATATTTTGTATGTTCTGTAACTAATATACGGCATTTATTATACATTTTTTATTATATTAATTTGATTAGTTATAAATCGGTTTAACGACTTATTCAAACGAAATCAACTCAAATATGCCTACCTTAATTATGATATCTTCAGGTATTCCTAATAATGTTAGTTCACTTTTTTTAGTTAATAATATTTTTTTGTCTCCAAAATATTTGTTATCACTTTATTAAACTTGTCCAAAATTATTAATCTCCTTTTTTCCTATCTCCCCTGTGGCGCTGACTAGGTGCTTTTAACGTAAGGACTGTATCCGTGGCGATGCGAGGGGTTATATTTCTATACGTCGTGTACTGATCGCGCTTAATCGGCGGCGGGAGAGAAAGAAGAGAAAAAGAGCCATTGGCTGAACGGACACGGGGGTTGGCAGGATGTGTCATAATACGGACCTGCAACCCCCTTCTTCCGCCTCCTTAGCCCCCAATGATTACAAAGTGAAGGAAGCATGCAATGAGGGGTTTTGTGAAAAGAGTTCATAGTTCATGGCTTAATGGATTAAGTTTTGCTGGGAATTAAGGATTTTAGTTTGTTTTAAAACAATCATTACTACTTCACCATGATTGCGTAAAAAGTAAAAATATAATGCAATCTGCTCCCATTGATTGCAAAGTAGATGAACTGTACAATGGGTGTTTGTTCGTTGATTTAAGTTCTGATTGTAATATACTAATAATGCATTTTATTTTTCAATTGACAAATACCTATTCTTATATCTTTTTTTAAATATATACTAAGTAGCAAACTATGTGATATATGTTTCTTTTTGAATAAATATTTGTATTTTAAATTTCTATTTATAAATATAGTTCAATAAATACGTTATTTAGCATTTACGTAAAGGAATTTGACTCATAAAAATCGACGTAATGATTCTATTCTTGATTTTACTTTTGGGAAACACGTTGTAAAATTATAGGGCCGAAATTGTATGCATACAAAAATAAACCATTCACTCATGTCAAAGCTTATCACGTCAATTATATTCTCGTGCGTTTCTTTTTGGAAATTAGACATAAAATTGACGTTCGGATTATTTTATATAAAACACGAATTATAAAGTGCGAATGATAATAAATGCTTTAAATGATTAATGATGCTGTTTTGTGTAAAAAAATTGTGTTCCTTAAGACATGTACATTATTTGACTTATCTGATGTAACTGTTTTCTCTGCAAGTTCTGTTTAAAAAAGGAATTTGGCTGGTAATACTTAAAAGGTAGGTAAATATCATTTTAGAATCTTATCCGCAATGCCGTCTAATGACTAAAAGTATATTTGACGAAAATGATGAAATACTGCGTGTTAATTTGAATGAGTTACGCCGAATCCTAATCATCACCCTGGATAATTAATCATTTGGATACAAAATACAAGAAAAACTAAATCATTTCATCGTTTGGAACAAATTTCGAGTAATTAAGCGAGACAGATAAATATTAACATTGCTGTTTCAAAAAAATGTAGCTTAAAATAACAGTGAGTGCTTTGCCAAAAGATGCGATACACTTTTATTCAAGAAGAGAACATTTCGTTTTACATTAGGTGTAAATGTATAATATATATATATATATATATTTGTACATGTATAGCGGAAGCTAAATATAATGTTTATGCTTAATAGAATTTGAATCTTAAGGTAAACTTAGTAGCATGCATATCTTGCAAGCAACCACACAAAATAGAAGTTAATCATATAAGGGCAGCTTAGAATGTCCGTATAGTATGTCATTGTTAAACCTATAATGTATAATCAAAATTGATCAAACCATCCCCACCCTTGCTTTTGTGATTTATCTTAAGAAACAGTTTTGAGAAATATTGGAACTAAATAGTTATAATGAATACACAACATTTATAATGCAAGCACACCATTGATTATGCGGAATGTGATTGTGTTTAGGTTTTGTATTTTAAAAGCAAAATTCTTATATGATTTCGTTTGAATTAAGCAATATAAATGCTACAATTATGACAAAACAGGCCCAAAAAAGTGTATCCTGTAACAACCACCCTTATTATGAATGCCGATTTTATCAATGCATCGTTGCGTGAGCTCACTAACTACGTCATAACCTATGATCTAGGGCCAATATCATAATGTTCAAAGATTGTTGGTAAGCGTTTGAAAGCTTTGTATATAAAAGTGGTGTATTCACGCCTTAAGTACCCCCGTCGGGTTGTATAGGTAACGAGGGTTGGTCAAAACGCATACACCAATGTATGGTTTCAAATACTTGTATTTATATGAATATTATTTATGTAGAAACGCTATTTCATTTCATGTAATGTAGTGTAAAATAAGAATTATAATATATTCAATACTATACAACAAATGGTATAAAACACAATATATGGTGTTCAAACCAATAATATTTGTTTTGTATAAATATTTATACAACTGAATTTGCGCTATTTATAATGTAAATGCAACACTAATTTGCCACCCGGACATGTCATATTCCCTAACAGTGGTTTCATGGTTTATTATAATGTGCAGTGATAACGTTGTTCTTTTTCGACTAGAACCGACCTTTTGTGACTTGCTTTGTTTTAAGTGCAAACTTCTGAGCAGGGTCCATTTTACAGTTGATAGGCACAAAAATAAAATACAGCATCAACGTTTCATAGAATGTTTGCGATCTCTGTGGCAAATTTAGACAACAAAAGTGTTATTGCGCTTTGACAATATTATTTGTTATAGATAAAAATCAGCTTTGTAGGTGGAAGAGGTTTTCAAAGAGAAGATTCGATTTCATGCTAATAAGATACATATTTTTAATTTCAAATCGCAATATTGTCTTACACTTAAGTAAAGCAAGCATAAGTTCTTACTTTTTCTTGCCATAAAAATACATTTGATATTGCTATGCATTTAATACTAAAATTTGCATACGTATAATATGTACAGATAAAAACGGAATTAAGGCGAAATATTTAAATCGGAAAAAAAGATGTTGAATAGACATTTTCATTATTTAAAATTTAAATTGATATGTAACATAATCAAACCAGCATTTAACGTCTGTTTTATAATTGAAATGGCTTGTATTTTGGAAAATAGACAAAATACCCATAACAGAAGAGAATTATACGCTAATGAATAGAATAATTGATTGTGTTATTTTTTAAAGTTTATAAATTAATCTCAAAGAAATATATGAAAATACCATCGTCTATTCTATATCGGCTAATAATCTGCACAAATGGCCGCCAATCACTTCAAACACCTCTATGCGACTCGATTGTTACTCCGTTTTCCGAATAGCTAAACAAACAGATTTACCAGCTCACTTTATTAGCTTTGAGTATTGAATGTCAACAGAGGGGCCATCTGTTTGGAGTCCGCTGTCCTTTTTCTTTAGTGGACAGCAAATAATGCGTTTTATTTGATTAGCGACACACCACTAATGGTTGGAAGGACGCGGGTTATGATGAGCGTGGGAGAACTAAAGCAAATAGAACATATACTATGCATAATAATAGCTTTATGCGTTGATATTATAGAACGCATTTTATACTTATTCATAAAATAATCGTTTAAATGTTTAAGCTGAATGACATATAGCATAATTACTCTATTAACACTATGATATATAACAAAGTCTTCTGTTAAATATCAACACTAAATAGAATTGGGAAGTATGAAACTAATTTCCTGATTTATTACTGTTTGAATGGTTTGTAATAAAGTGATATTTATTAGTTTATTGGATTATCTATATATATGATTTTGATAATACATACACTCATTAGTTATTATTCATAAAGATGATTATTTTAAGCATTTTCCAATATGTAAAAAGAGCCTTTTATGTCTAAAATATATACGTGTATGGTATTGATTCAAGTGATATTTTATACTATTCTAAATGTTTGTAATATTCTTTACAAACATCATTATTGTGTGTCAAATTATTGAAATACATGCATACAATATTACCAAATGCATTATTTATTATTCAAGAAGATCAATGTATGAATTTTTAAGCAGTGTGTGATACTAAGAAAGCAGACACTCCTATAAATTCTTTACTCTAAAACATAAAAAACGAGGAGCGTATTAAGTGAACTTTGATACTGTTTTATAGTTGTATTTGAAGAATTGTTTCTTTACAAACAGCGATATATTATTGTGATTCTAAACCTTTCATTTCGTATCAAACTATAAATATCTTTCTCCTTATTTACTGATTTTCCTACAAACGATAACGTTGGTTTTAGGCATGAAATAAGCATTAAACCCACACCATTCTTATTTTCTCCTAATTGCCGCAGCTAAAGTGCCAAGCAAACTGACGTTATGCAATTAAGCACAGCTTTGTTAATTATTTTGGCGCAATGTGTTGGGTAGCTCCCGGTTTTGTTGATAATTTCCACAAACTATTGTGTTTGTTTACCGTGATTGTGGGCTTGAATTGGAGGGTAATAAGTGTAGCGCATAGTTCTGATATGATATGGTATCAGCTTACAGGTTGCGCATTAATGTGTACCGCTTCATCATACATTCCATTAGTTTTTAGCAGAATGTAAAATAGAATAAATGTCAAATGTGTCATAATATGACATTTTGATAATGTCTGTGTGTTTGTTATTATTATTTGTCATAAATATTAAGAGTTTACTCTATAGCTCAATATTGTTGGAATATATAAATGTAAAAGTAAATGCATATGATGATATCGGAAATGCATATGAAAGTTATATTGGAGTTTTATTTATACATTTAACTAATAGTCATGACTTATTTCACTGCACATCATTTATATTAATAAAACATATCGGTTTCTAAAATTTTGAATTATGAATTTAAATCATGCACATCAATGGTTTTAATAAAGAGTATAATTGTGATTTCATTCATATAAAATTATACTAATATTGGAAGCAAAATAAACATTTCGATTCCTTAAACCGTTATTCATGTGTCCACCACTACCCCTCCAAATGCCTTTACAACTTGTGTTGCGCGTGTTGTCATTTAGGTCTGCAATGACATCAAAGGTGTTGATGTCAGTAATTGGTATTGGGTTAGAACAGGACAAGTGGGGGTGATCAGTAGGTGCCGCTTAACTGAAGAGCCTTTACACGCTCCATTTAACATGGTGATCCCTTTTGGCTACTGAGTAGAGAGCATGCGTTGGCAAAGAACATTCATGCTTATTGCATTTATGCTTGGTCATTATAAGGGCAATGATGTTGGTACGGATTAGATGGAAAATGGTTAAGCATATACTGTACACGAGACTGCATGATTTATATCCATTATTTTTATTTCGCTGCGTCTCCCCTGAAAAGTTGCTTATGATTCTCCATGTTAAATTTATAAGTTGGTCAAAAATGGTGTTTGTGAAAACACATATACAAGTAGAAACATTATGTTTTAGAATGTGTGTTTAATTATTGCAAAAATGATATTTCAATTTCTCATGGCATACCCGAAAATTAGATATAAGGTTTGTCTTATGGAGCTCAGATTATGAGTACATATTAATTTGAAAACTTTAAAAAATACCTCGACGGTAAAAACTCTTTTGGTTGTGTTTACTAATAATTATATTTATCAGATACCGTTCATACCTTGTTTGAAATAGTATTGTGCTACATGCACATTACATCAAATATTTTAATTTATTAAACCGATCCGCAAACTAAACTGATCGTATGTAACATGTCAAATCTATATAACTGTAAACCATTTAATGCCGTAAAAGTCACACTAGAATCAGAATATTTGACATGGCAAGGTGTCGTTATGAAGACCCATATCATGATCAGTCAATGTCATCGAATATGGCATAAAGAGATGAAAGAAATATAAGTAATCGAAAAGTAGTCTTAATGACGTAATTATATGAGCATCAAAGTACCTTGTTTACAACTGATTTAGCTGAGTCCTGTTTAAGGCTGACACCAAAATGTGTGTAATGGATGAATGGAAAAAAATATTGGTAGATATAAGGCATTGTAATAAAAGAAGACCAATGTCACCAATATATCAACAAATGTCGTATATGTACTTGCTGCATCAAATAAATATGAACTTGACAATACATCATAAATATTCATTTTATTCATTTAATTCGATTGACATTTAGACCATTTTATTTATTTCTGAATTCCCATGTATGTGGCAAACAGCGTAACTCTGTATTGCGTATCCTTTTGGGTCATGGCTAGGTATATATGGCTATAAATGCAAAATCATCAGAGCATCAAAATTATGTGATATAATGTACCCTTATGGGTAAATAGTTACCATGGCTATTGCGACGCAAATAACATTATGATGAATGTGTGCGTTATCGTATTGTATTTTATATCTTTATATAGTTCTGTTTATTATGAGTGGTTTGAAATAGCTTATATGATGGGTCTACAATCCTCCAAGTAAATAAATCTAATTAAGATTATATGTACACACTGAATACACAAAAAAGACAGTTGCTACATATTTGTCAAACCTTTTCATGAGTTTCATTAACATTTATTTAATATTGCGTGTTTATGTTGACCGGGATATAATATTTGTTTTCGAAAATACATCTATCATTCTGAACAAATATAATTTATTTAGCCATGCAAACAATATCATTGAGAAATTTGCGCTCATTGAAGTTGTTTTTGTTTCAGATTTGCTATTTTATTATATGTGTATTTTGTGGATTTGAATTTCCATTAAAATCATGTATATTACTTAGCCATTTGACTGTATACGCATTTGAATCGCAGGTATTGAGAGCACATTTCTTAAATGTAGAAATTGCAAAATTTTACATTTAAAAATTAAGGCATTTACTTGAAAAAAAAATGCATAAAATTGTATAACTTTTATTTTTGAAAATACAAAATTACTTTAACTGCTTATTAAATATCTTTATTTTGAATTTCACATAACAAATAAACACGATAAAATGAAATATTTTAATGGTATTTTTATTAGAATACCGTTAAATGTTTATTTGTAATAAAAGTGTGAGTAAAATTTGTGAGTAAAATTTACCCGTTTACTCTTTATGTTTAAAACGCCAAACTAAAGACATACTATATGCTACGGTTGTATCTGTAATAATGTTCATTGAGGTACAATACTTAATTTCTTAGGTCGTGGGTAGTCCCTGGTTTATGTCAGTCCTCAGAAGCCAAAAGTCCTGTATTTTGGTCTATATTCATATGGCATACAGAAACTGCCAATGTAGTTTGAAATGATTTGCTCTTAATACTGCAATAACTAAACATATAACTTACATTCAAACTGATCATTGTGTCATAAGATATACCTTAAATTATATCTAAAATTATTTTTCATTATGCATTGGGATATTTTAACATCCGATAAGAATCTTTAAAACAATGTATATTTTCGTAATTATAAAATATAAATAGCCCAACGTTATATAATAAAATGCACAAAATATCATTTTCTATCATTAAGGATTATCAAGCAGACAGAAGAGATGCGTCATCGCACAACATTTATTTTTCTTGTGACTTCTTGAGACTTTCTCTTAAATATACAAATAAATATCCAATAGGGAGAGTATCTTCAGATACCATCGGTCTATTTCTCCTGCGACTTCTTTGTTCGCCTCTTCCGCTGCGCACTCGTACTCTGTGTTTTATACCACGTACGACTGAATGACCGGAAGGGACTGGCTCGACCTCTTTTGCGCATGCCCATGACGTCACCGGATGCCCCATTTTCTTCCTGTGGTGCAATCACGTGGTTTGGTCGACTGAGGTGAGTGAGGGCATCAACGTTGCCTTGTGAGTCGCCATTTTGGTTTCTGAATCGGAGCTGGTCATCGATTTCCTCATTGTTGTTGTTGACAATAGCCTCATAATCACGATGTTGCATGTTTGACGGTTTAGAACCATCACTGTCATGAAATTCATTTTGAACCGTGTCTCCAAGATCTTGTATTGTGTTGACCGTTTCTAGGTCCTCCACCTTAGCAATAATATCAACTGTTTGTTTCAGCTGAACAATGTCATACACCCCATTTCCACATCTTTCACGAATCTGTTGGTTTTCACAGCATGTGCTTGGATCCAAAGTGGGTACCAGCTCGGAGCATTGTTGACAAAGCAGGAAAACGGGTTGAAGTGAGCATGCGTCGGTAGCGAGAGATACGGTGCAGGAAACCAACAAGGAGAAGATGAATACAGTCATTCGCTGAACATTCTGAAATTATAATTTTAATAAAGCTTTTATTTCAAATGACATCTGTTAAGACATGGTATTTTCAACGGCAATAAATATTAGTTCTTTAGTATTATATGATTAGGATCTTGTTGGTATTCGTAAAAATGCGAGGCTGTGTAGAAGACATTTCTGGAGCTATTCTTTACAAGCTATGCCTGTTTTCTAGAATCATTCTTTTCTTCTTTTTATCATTTCAAGGAGCAGTATTTAATATATAAACATTTTAAAATTATATGTTCTATTTTATTTCATATCAACTTATTCATATGACCCACAATAAATTCAAAATAACTTTTTTCAGTAAAATTTGTATCATTTAAAATAATGTGATTTTACAAGGTCACAGTGAAAAATAAAAATCAGGTACATTTTCTGTAAAAAAGATAAAGCACCATCTTTTACACTTTTGACAGTTCATGGATGCATATATTTAGATAAACATATATTTCACAGATTTAAACATAGGTGTCACCACCGTTTAATGCAACGCTTTACAGCACATATTGAACTTTCATTGTTTATATTTCATTAAACGAACCTAGGCAAAACACAAAAATGTATTTATATGATATATATGTAGATAGGAAATATTAATATTTATTCTATCTAAAGCGATACATAGATTCCGAGAAATATCCATTTCAAAAAAATGGGGTGAAACATCGATGGGTGATTCCATTAACGCAACGCTTCTCAAAAGAAAGCTCTTGTATAGGATAACTTAAATAAAATCTATCTAGATCTTTAAAAGTGATTTGGAAAGCAGTAAACCCCCTTTGTTTACAAGTATAGTCCATACAATAGATTTTTACTAGTCTATAAGACATTGATTCTTAACTGTCTAGCAAGGGATCATTTATTAGGTTGTAGCCCTAAACATTAATTTGAGACATCTAGTACACAATCTTAAGTGAATAATCACGCCCTTTTATATCTTTAGAACAATATCAATTATAACCATAAACTAAAATATATCACAATATATTCTGTCATTCTTCTATATGAAAATCGTTTAGCATGTTGTTGATTATTACTAAATCAAAGTCGAATAAAAAGGATTGTAAATCTAACCGAATTATAATTTTCTAGGATTCATCATTACCAGCTAAACTAATATGTACTGTTGAGCTTGCTTATACCGAGTTTCATGGATTTTTTAAAATAAACTTGGACTATTCAAATTGTCTAGTCTACTCACATGCACACGAACTAGTATAACAAACTCGTATTATGATTCAATATCACGAACTTTCCGTTATGATACAATTCTAAACTAGTATTCTCTACTTCCATGTTAATTTCTCAAGAAACATTGGTATTTCATTACCAAACTGGCATCAAAAACGCTCTTAGTGTTTACAAAATAAAAGCGTTGCGTTGATTGAATCACCCATGGTACTGACACCATGTAAATGCGAACGCATATTACATGAAATTGGGCGTTCCCGATATACATATATATAATATGACCATGCATTTATTTTTCGTCTTGATTCTTGTATCAAAATATAACGAATGAAAGTCAAATATTGTATAATAAGCGTTGCGTTAATTGATTCTAAGATCTACATCGGAATATGTTATTTTATTTGAAAGGTTTATTTAGTTTGTGTGTAATGGGATTAAATGTGCTATAGCAAAGACTCAATACTAAACAAAGCATGAACATGATACCCACTGCCGGGTAGATGCCAACACGCAATATAAGCTCTTAGTTCATGTTTTGGATGTATCAGTGTTTGCATTGTATTCTTTGTTTTATGAGACTTTTTTTATGACACTGCACTTTGATTTAAAGGAAATCAACAACTAACGATGCACATTGCAACTTAGCAGCAGTGTTATTACCTTTCATGGCACACTTACTGCACGCAAGACTTGTTTTTATACATTAAATATTATTTTAGTATGTCTGTGTCACTGTCAAAGAGGGAAGATTGCCACTGGATTTAACATCATATACTCACATAACTTTAACGAAAAAATGCATGGTTTATGTGTACTTTTAAAACTTTACATTACATGACTTTTTTCCTTAATATCATTAGAACCCAAAGACTTGTAAAATAAACAAGTTCATAAAACAGTTATTCACACATACATGAGTGGTATGATTATTTGATTATAATTGTATAAATGTTCTTAAATAAAAGAGACAATCACATATATATTTCATGCATTGATATTCAAATAGCAGGTATAAACAAAACGATCTATCTACAGTATTTAGTTGTTTTAGACAACTGTATTTTCTTAAAAGATACAGCCAAAGGGTTCATTACATATGTAACAATTATCGATATATTGCACTAGCATTGCGCAAAATATTAGTTTAGTTAATGGTATATTAGGTGTCAATGCAAATGGAATGTCCATGAAAGATTTTCAATTCATCAATAATGTTTCATGTGACATACAATCGTTAACAATAACAAGTCCGGAATCAACATCCATTTAATCCTTCACCGCATAACCGGGGGATATTTACTGAGCGATTTCATCCTGTAAATAGTAACGATTAACCCTGTGTTGACATTGTCATTTATCAGATTTACACATAATTTAGTTGTTTGCTTTGTGTCTTTGGTTATTCGCTTTGTCCAACCATTGTATCTTATTGTTGAGATTTTCATCATGTGTCATTTTATTTTAAGCGGTTGTGAAATAAAGCAACTCACAGCCACTATTTGTTTATTAATTTCTATGGTGTATAATCATCCCCGCCCCACCTTACTATAATATTTTTTTCCATAGCCGTCTAAAACAGAGATTATAATACTTTCCTAAGCAAACTTCATACATATCTTATACATCACAGCTTATATGATTAAAAAATTACGGCTTCCCAAATGCATTAGTCTAGTCCAAAAAAGGTCACCCATAAAAATGTCTTATCTGTGTAAAGATAAACGGATCATATATTAAGGAACATTATACAATACTCTATTAAATCATATCACATTTAAGTTATGTTTAAACTGAGTAGGTGGTGTCTACTTTGACGCATGTAACTTTAATGTTGATGAATTAAATACGTATGAGCAGAAATGTAATGTTTCAAAACCCTTTCAGAATGATATCATTTATTATATATGTTAGAAAATATATATAATAAATGATTATACCATGTGTGTTGTATAGATTTGACTTTCTAAAACCCTTCTTAAATCAAACATTTTATCAATACGTGTTAATACCTTATATTATACTTTTTAAAGATTTATTATAAATGTTCAAAAGTATCTTGATACATATATCAAAATGTTGTTTAAAATGTATATTTGTTTAAAGTATTTTTGTTCATTTATTCAATTTTACTTACCGCAGATAAAGTGTTCATTTTTATTTTTTTTATCAACTGGATGTCGAATCGCCAAAAATCAGAAAGAGTTTAAATGCGCAATGGCTTCACTACGCTAGAGAGGTTTAAAATTACAGCATATATCCAATTATGAAAAACAACAGTGTAACAGGTTTATATAGAGCAAAGAGTAGCAGCTCAATGTTCGTCATTGCAGAGTACAATTGATGCACAGGAAGTTTGCTCTCCCTTTTCACATGTTGCCGTGTTTTCTATTTGTTGCAATGCATTAGACTATGTGTTTACAAGGAGTAAATAACATAATTTAGTCAAATTTGCTATCTTGTCAATTGTCTGAGCAAATCTTATAGATAATTTTCGGAAGTTGAATTCGATGAAGGTCCTTTTGAGATAGCTATTTACAATTGTTTTCTATACTTAATCATCATATTCTATACACATCAGCTTTACCTATACTATAGATATTTTGGAACTAAATGAGAAACACAGTAAAGGAGCTCATATTCAGGCAGATGGTTGTACATTAGGGATAAAATGATATCATTCGGTATAGGATATGATCGGATTAGCACATTAAGTTTCAACAAACTTACTTTGATGTTTGATTAGTTATCCTCATTTGAGGAAATAATTCATAACTTTATGGGAATCACATACAATCGAAAATAAGTTAGTTTAGTTTATTTTGGTGCTGTAATGGCGTATAGTTAAAGTTATGATTTATATCTTGAATCAGGACTTATTGCTCTTTATCTTGTTAACCAGACAGCATGCATCGGTTTGTGTAGAAACACATCAAATCGATCGTGTCTACACTTGGTAAACGTAGGCGTGATTACCAGGAACTAACTGTTTTATCCCTTTGCGTCAGAGCAAACATTTTCAAAAATATTGATTTACTTTCAAATTTATATCAATATTATCTAATGAAACATTTCCGGATTCTATTAATGGATCTGCTTGATTTGGGTATATGATGACGTGCTACTACTATATTAATTTATGTGAAATGTTCCGAGTACATGTAAGTATATGCATTATGCCGATTCCAATAAGAATTTGGTTGCTTTCAATGGACGTTGTCACTATAATTAAACAATCATTTTATTAAATGGTTGCTACATGTATAGTATATACAAGACCACAACTAGGCTATAATCATTATATCTGTTTATAATAAAAGTCCACTATTAATTTATGCATGCATTGAAGACTGTTAAACGACATATTCACAATTTACAATACCGATAAGCTAACATATAAATTATTAACATGATATTCAAGTTTAATGTGTGAGCAGTATAAAAATTTTATAAACCAGTACGCACAAAGTATACGCATATGAACGCAGAAACTTGATAAAATGCACATAGCATTGTTAGTCATATTTCCGCAAATATATTCAATTCAAACACGACAAATTAATGCCTGAACATTTAATACGTGTTCGTTGTATGTTTTGATGTATTTACAAGTACATACTATGTGGGGTACAACAAGGAAGACATTCTAGGAAGAACGGTTAATCTGATTGTTTTGATAGTATTTGATTATTTATTATGTTAATAGATACGGGAATAGTTCATATTATGCGCAATTTGTTATAATAGCTTTACTAGGAATAGCACATGGAATTTGTGATTTATGTAAAATATTCATCAATTAGTTGCTATTTGAATTCAAGTATGACATAAAATTAACGCAATATCATGTTCAAACATATCAATAATAAATTCGGAAAAAAATAAATAAATAGTTAGCTATATATGGATATTCTTAAAAATCATCCCGTGTTCGCATTTAATATTATTTCTGCTTGTATATGTTTTTCCTTATGAATACATTTTTTTTTGCAAAAGCTTGTATATAACAATGAATGTGTAAATATATGTATGTCACTGTGTACATAAGGGAGTTCGATAATTCCTGAAAATTATATATTCGCGGATGTCTTCATAATAAAAGGGGGAGAACCGTTGGTATATCATATAAGAAAAAAACCTCTGAAAATTGGAAATTTATATTTTTTGAAAAGGCTACAGGCAGTTAACACGTATCACCCACACAATCAAACAAACATTAGTATACTTTAATACATACTTTGATCTTGAATTCGCACGTAAACTCTAAGTATGCGTATACTAGAGCGATTTTCAACGTTTCTCCCTCTTTTTCTTGGTTAAATATCCGCGAATTTTTAATTTTCAGGAAATGTCGAACTCCCTTATTTATAATAAATATAACCTAAATAATATATCTAGTATATTTCCCATTTTATTGATATACCCATGAACAAAGCCAAGTCCAAATATCACGTTGCCATTTTTCGCTTTTGATCATTGCCGTGGCGCTACTATTTCATACTTAGGTTCGACATTAAAACTCGTATCATTATGTCTGAGGGTATGGGGTGGATCGATGTTGCATATATGAAATAATAGGGGGCCTGTGACACTGCCCCTGGGTACGGCAGATAACATATGGCCAGGTGGGGGTCAATACATCTTGTCGACCGATAAGTGAGTCTTTCAAGAACTCTAGAGCGTTTTTCTAGTAATTGTATCTTCAAAAATACCTTGGTAGCCTAATTAATTAGTTAAAAACTCTTCGCGAAAACTAACAGTATCAGGTAAGTCAGGTATTTGTTGGTCATATTGTGAGGCCCTATGGCCCACATGGGTCAGACACGCACCGAGTGTCTGCCTTAAAGTTAGAGTGTGGTTTTTGTATACGCGGATGAAGACGACGGTTTACTACAGCTATTTATTTGTTTTTATATGAGAGAGGGAGAGAGAGAGAGAATGTGTGAGTGAGTGAGTGAGTGAGAGAGAGAGAGAGAGCTGGATCCCGAATATCCGTTACAACGGTAAAGTGCAGATAGCTTCATCCATAATTAAGATTACTATGTAATTAAGCACAAAATTTCAATTAGAAAAAAACCTAAAGTGCCTGCTTTTCTCTTCTGGTTGGTATTAAAAAGAAAACTTTGTATTTTGAAACATGTACTGTAACCCTTCAAGCACACGATACACACTTATAGGTTGTTCGACGCCTGCAAGGTCAAGTCTTAATATTTCGTGTGTAAAGTGGATGCTTAAAAAGTTTAATAAAAACTATATATTTTCTAAACTAGCAAGTGATGCTAAAAGGGTTTATTGCACTCATTGATCCGAAGTAACG
>LQRL01054929.1:0-20119 GCA_001703475.1 Hydroides elegans
TTTTGAGTCGGAACTTATATAGATGGTTAATCGTTGTATAGTATGATGGTATACACACCCGACATCCGGTTCGGCGCTCGATGAATGTCTCGAATACCGCGAAATTTTTCGAAAGCCAAACCGTAATGCCGCGTCATTGTTTTTGAGTCGGAACTTATATAGATGGTTCATCGTTGTATAGTATGATGGTATACACACCCGACATCCGGTTTGCGCTCGATAAATGTCTCGAATATCGCGAAATTTTTCGAAAGCCAAACCGTAACGCCGCGTCAACGTTTTTGAGTCGGAACTTATATAGATAGTTCATCGTTGTATAGTATGATGGTATACGCACCCGACATCCGGTTCGGCGCTCGATGAATGTCTCGAATACCGCGAAATCTTTCGAAAGCAAATCCGTAATGCAGCGTCATTGTTTTTGAGTCGGAACTTATATATGGTTCAGCGTTGAATAGTATGATGGTATACACACCCGACATCCGGTTCGGCGCTCGATGAATGTCTCGAATACCGCGAAATTTTTCGAAAGCCAAACCGTAATGCCGCGTCATTGTTTTTGATTCGGAACTTATATAGATGGTTCAGCGTTGTATAGTATAATGGTATACACATCCGACATCCGGTTCAGAGCTCGATAAATGTCTCGAATATCGTGAAATTTCTCGAAAGCCAAACCGTAATGCCGCGTCAACGTTTTTGAGTCGGAACTTATATAGATGGTTCGTCGTTGTATAGTATGATGGTATACACATCCGACATCCGGTTCGGCGCTCGATGAATGTCTCGAATTCCGCGAAATTTTTCAAAAGCCAAACCGTAACCCCGCGTCAACGTTGTTGAGTCGGAACTTATATAGATGGTTCATCGTTGTATAGTATGATGGTATACACACCCGACATACGGTTCGGCGCTCGATAAATGTCTCGAATATCGCGATTACAATATTAATAATATATATATATATATTTCATATATATATATTGGGCTATTATATTTTAACCTCGTATAAAAAGTAGTACAATGTACTTTATCATCACTGATTTATGCCGAGCGGGCCATACGTGTTCCAACGGACACATTTCTAGTTTTCATCATCGTTTTTATTTAATTGGGCTAGAATGTTTACACGGAATGGTATATGGACCTTGTAACAGGTTCAAATAACAATGCGTGGTGTGTATGGGGAATTGGAAAAAGGCTTGTGCAAATATAATTCCTATATTAAAGTACATGTATTTTATATATTTTATTATAATATGATCATAATTTGAAAGTCGACTAAAACTATCCCCTATTCCGTCCGTCCGTCTGTCCGTCCATCTGTAGTTAGGTCCCGACACCAAAGTTGGGGGCCCATAGATTTGGGTGTCCGTCTGCCCATCCGTCTGTCCGTCTTTCTGTCCGTCTGTCCGTCATCGCTTCTTTTCCAATTTAATAATTTGAATAACTACTATTGCTATTACCCATTCAGTCCGTTTGTCCGTCTGTCTATTGTTTGACCCAAACCCAACATATATTTTGCGTGTTCGTCCGTCCGCCTGTCCGTCATCGAAGTTTTTCATATTAAATAATTTGAATGAAGACTATTGCTATCCGCCATTCTGTCCGTCCGTCCGTCGGTCTATAGTTGGGCGCTAACCCCAAAGCTGGGGTCCTATGGATTTGGGGTTTCCGTTTGTCCGTTTGTCTGTCCGTCATCGATTCTTGTCCAATTTAACAATTTGAATGACGATTATTGCTATCCCTCTTTCAGTTCGTCCATCCGTCGGTAAATTTTTAGACCCGCACTCCAAAGTTGGGGGCCTATAGATTTGTGATGTCCGTCTGTTCCGTCTATTGACCCTCTATTGACCGTCTTTTCGTCCGTCTGTCCGTCATCGATACTTTATCAATTTAAAAATTAATTTGAATGACGACTAATACTATTCCCAATTCCGGCCGTCCGTCCGTCTGTAGTTGGACCCTAACCAAAAAGATTTTGGGTGTCCGTCCGTCCGTCTGTCTGTGTGTCATCATTTATTTTTGTCCGTCTGCCATCTGTAGTTATGCCCCAACCCCCAAAGTTTGGGGTCTATAGATTTGGGGTTTCCGTATGCCTTCTGTCCGTCCGTCTGTCCGTCATCGATTCTTATCCAATTCCTTTACAAATCTTGCTTTATAGCTCAGTAGGTAACATATACCCTTCATGGTTCAAAGACCATGAGTTCAAATCTTATTGGACTGTATTACGATTATATTTGATGCCATAGTTAACTTCGAATCCGTCGCACAACATTGTCTTCAATAAAATAATAAATGCATTGTGCTTTTATCATTTGACAGTTTTTAGTTTTACTTTTAGATTTATCCTAATTCATTTCATTACACTTCTCATTTTACTTTAATTTAGGCTTACTATTATCATTGTACCTATACTTATCATTCTGAATTATGTTCTTATGGCGATATACCTATGGCGAATACAGCTTTAACTTCCACATTTCTGACTTTGGAGATTTCAAATCTTTAATGAAACCTTTTGAGTCCCCAATAAGACGTATGCATTTAAGACGATTTCTTAATTTTTTATGCCATCGGATAAATACTTTATTCAATGTAAACTTTATCTATCACAGATGTCGCGATTTTGATTGCAAGCCCTTCGCATCTATTTGCCACCAATGTGACAAAACATTGCACACGTTCAAACCTTTTCACCACAGAGAGGTTTTCTTCGAAGGAATGTTCAAGTCTTTGTCGCCATCGACATATGTGGAAACCAAACATGATACGACTTATGTACACTCAGACAGTAGGCATACGTTCAGTATAAGTCTTGATTTGAGGGATTTTAACCAAATTAGTTTCTTGATATAAATCGTCACATTTTCGAAATCGAAATTCTATAAACTATACATAAATACTGTTTCAGTAATTATTTCAAATAACACATTTTATACTATGCTTCTGAATCCATGAAAAACATCCTCTATATATTTACATTTTACATACAGATGTGTATCTAAACTGTGTATCAAATACTTGTCCAGCATGCAATGTCAAGCTGGAACCGCTGCCACTGTACTCTTGTGTACTAGTCACAATGAATGGTTTGTAATATGATAGCCCTTCCCCAACCATTGTGCAGTGAAATATAATCCATTTTATACATCACTTATTCCACGTTAACATAAGATATGATATTTTGATTTAGCTAAGAGGAAAGAATGAATTAGAAATTCGAATGCTTTAGATGTATTCTGTATTTGGTAATTAAACATCAATATGTACACATTAAGATGCGGGAATTCAATTCAATTAATATCTATTACTTATTTGAACTCCACTTTATTTACATTTGTTTACAATTGTTTACATTGATTTACATTTGTTAGGACGATACGATGTACATATTCCAATGTACTCTTGCATGTGCGGCTTTGTTTCAAAACCCACCCTGCACGATATTTTCTATCTCGAATTATGGCCAGCAAGTCCTGTACTCAAGGAAGGTGAACAATTCCAAGGTTTTATATTCGCAATCAAATCAACTTATGGAACTTTGGAATTACGTAAACCTGTTTTATTTGCAAAGCCTAATTTTTATATGTCAAGCATATACTATATTTTATTTGAAACATCTAAAAAGTTTAAATTATGCTAATTTTACGAAAACTTCGAATTCGTGTTACCGTCTCATGTTTAGGTATTACACTGTTTGACCAACAAGTGTTAAAAACATGCACTTACCTAAGAAAGGAATCACCTGGCTTATCAGCGCGCGGGTTCATTTCAACGCTTAAAACACTGTCAGAAGACGAAGGCAGGGTAATATATGTACATATTTTATAACTAACTGCCATCTAAAGAGCTATTCGTTAAAAGAGCCCATAAGAACAATGAATGGTTTTAACAAGGATATGTTATGTTATTATTTGCTTTTACAGAACTCAATAATAGACGTTGTACTTTTTTCCGATGCCATAAGGGAATGGCAGTATTTCCAATACGATATGGATCGCATTCGTGGCATCAATGCTATGGAATGTCCGGCCTGTGACAAAGAGATGCATGCTTGTCATGTAGATGGCAATAGGAAATTGTATCGGTTTTCGTACAACAATTTCGAGATTGGCCGAAAATTGGTGTATTCCTGAATATTTGCCTTTTTTGGTACGGGGGTGATGATAGCGCGTTTCAATGCCTTGGGCATCTCACCTTTTTCCAAGGACATGTTCACTACATTGACCAAAAGAGGTAGGCATTCATCCAGGCATTCCTTGAGTAAGGTAGTGGGGAGGGGGTCTAAGGAACACGATTTCGATGGAGATGCTAAGATGTACTTTTTCAGTTGCGCAGGAGATACAGGTTACACACCTGGCCGAATAGCTCACTCAGTTGTGTATCGGCTTCATGAATCAATGGTCGTGGGTTCGATCCTGGATTCAGCTCAAAAATATTTTTCATTGGAAAGATGCCAAAAATTAATATTCTCATGTATGGTGCCTATAGAAGACAACCATATCTTATCTGAAAGTATTTGATTTGACATAAATGGTTGTGTCACAATGTACTCATACATATTATGTGTATGTTCATTCATATCGCATACGGGCCTGTAGCTTAGGGGTATAGCATCGAACTCATAGCCATAAGGTCGTGTATTCGAATCCCAGCTTGTACCACCGATTCCTTATAAAAATGATATAATGATATAAAAATAAATATTTTATTAATTGTTGTTTATATGGAGATGGTTCAACAAATGGATAACATGTTATTTTTATACCGGCATTTGCATTAACACTTACATTTTGAGTGACATTAATACAATTAACAAAGACGCGTTTGCTAGTACTTAAAAAACCTCAAGGTTAAGATAAAACTAAAGCTGGGTCATTGTCATTGACAATCTTGTTCTGAAGTCCATAAAGATCTTAATCGCATTCATGCCAAACACTCTTAAATAATACACTCTATTGAAATACATTAATGAAATAAAATAATGCGATATCTAAAAAAGATATATCAACAATGATACATAGGATTAAAAAATGAAATAAACTAAACTCTAAATGTAGGGATTTTGGGTTGAGTATATTTGTTTGTCCGTCTGTATGTCTGTGCGTCCGTACAGGGTAGTTTTTACACGGGACTCAAGCTAGAGTTTTGCAATTTTGTACACGTAAAAAAGTCTGGGGTCATGCCTCGTGGAAGTTTTGTCTTTGGCTGGAAATGGTTCATTCTAGAGCATAAAGAAATTATCACAGATTTTATAAACATCCAGTTAGAACATCCAGTTGGGGCTATACGGACGGGTAAAACACCGATTTTAACGACCTCTCGATTTTGATTTTCATGTTAAATGAAGTTAAGTTTTGATTGATTTATTAAATGATTATTATACTATTTAACTTGAGCTTGGATATTGTCTCAACGAATTTAGTTGATAACAATACATTATTTTCAACATATATAAAGCCTTTGATGGAGTGATTGGATAAAATTGACAATTTGTGCATAATAATAAATTGACTGTGTGGGATAGATATACACCGGTGATGATTATAAATCGATTTGGATATATAGTTCCTGATTATAAAGGGATGCGGGTTATGCACTGTTGCGGGTACTACATCGGTAGTCACGGTACGAATAGCATCATATTGAAGTTGTTTCTTGTCAAGGTTTCATGTTATTCGACCGCAAAATGTTGAAAATGTTGATATGTGAAATATAATAAATCGAGCTATGACTCTGCTTTTTTATTTACTAAACAAATATATATTCAGGATGTGCTTCACTAATGTTTCATCTCAATTAACCACTTATTGCTGCAGTCGTGTACCTTAGCGGTCGCGCGGTGGCATATGCGGATAACTTTTTGGCCATGCTACTAACTGTTCAAACTTTGTCGCGTGGTACGAGGCCAACTTTTCTCGTTCTTAAGTTATGTTATAAGAAATATACACTCATCAATTAACAAATTGACGTGTTTTGATTCGTATTTATATTTGTTATATTTGGTCTTGCGCCTTCGGCGCCCGAATATCTTGTTTTATTCTAATAAAACAATTACATATTGAAGTTGTGTCCTGAAAATCGTATAAAACTTTTTTTTGCAGGTGAAGAGCTTCAAAATGAAGATGCTGCTGAAAGCACACTTGCTAGAAACATTGGTTCTGCCATTGAATCTGAAATAGCAGGTGCGAGCGTTTTCTCCATTTGCATGTCATTTGCCAGACAAAACTATTCAATCTGAATGCCTGAAAACGCTAAGGATCGATCAGATTCCTGATTCACTTTTATTAAATTATGTCATGACAAGTCCTAAATAGTTTGTTGATTTAAAAGAACAGAAAAGTTTAGCTCTATACCAGTCACTGTGCTTAAGCGCCATTCATCCGTAAAATTGTTAATCTTACGATTGCTATAAGGGATAATTAAACATAAACAACATATCACACACTGTCCCTGTCCCTGATTTAAAAATGTATTCTTTACGTTTGTAATATATTTAGTAATACTTATGTGAATACAATGTTTCAAAATGCTTTATATATAGGTAAAAAAAACAGTGAATGTAATCGTTTAACTAAGTTTGGGTATATTTGCAGTAAATGCAGAAGGGCATGAAATCCAGGATACCTTCAGTCATGACGTTACCAACGAAGAAAAAGGTAATATCAATATTGCCTTAACAGGGGAACCATAGGGCCAATAGTATTTATCTCTGTTCGTCTGTCTGTCGCTTTTTAAGAAAATCCAATCATAACCAAATATTTATTGTGAGATTATAAATTTGAAGTCTGAAATTTGGTTCAGCGCTTAACAACTCATAGTATGTAAGAGACATCCAAACGTTAAATAATTTATGTGACGATTGCTTTAGAAGTTTATTAAACATATGAAATGGACGGCACTTGTCCTTGTTTTGATAATCTATTTTTTACGTTAAGAAGATCCTTCATTTATGCGTGAATGCAAAGTTTGAAACTGTTTGATACATAATGAGATGGCAGTAGATGATGTTTCTTTCAACTAATTATGGGTATATTTGCAGTAAATGAAGAAAGCCAGGGGCCTCAAATTTCTAACGGGGAAAAAGGTAATATCCATATTTCGATCGTGTGCTGTCGCGATAAACATGCAGGCACTATATCTCTGTAACATCGGCGTTAATAATTTTTTTTCCTAGCAAGAAATCTAATTTTATAGGTGGCAAAAATATATCTGTTTGGTTTTGACAAAATTATGATAAAACTAATAAAAACTTGCATGAGTTAGATATCATACTAGACTTAATTTGTACAACTCGTGTAGTATCATCCCCCATGAAAACGAGGAGATATAGGGTTGAGCTTGTCCGTCCGTCTGTGTGTCTGTCCGTCTGACCGTCTGTCCGTCTGTCTGTCCTGCTTTATGAAGGGTAATTTGTACACGCCAGTTTGAAAAGTTAAGCTAGAGCTTTCAAATTTTAAACACATATACACTAAGGTCTGAAATCGTGCCTCGTTAAAGTGTCATTTCAATCGGTTGAAAATTGTCGATTCTAGAGCACTTTCAAAACTGTAGATTTTTAAAACAAAATTAACATATGCAAAGTACTTTGTGCATGCGAGTTCGGTATAAAGCAATTGAGTTAGAATTTTCAAATTTAATACACGTATGAACCTATGTCTGAAGTCGTGCTTCGTTAGAGATTTATCTCAATCGGTTGAAAACTGTGGATTCTGGAGCACTTTGAAACATGGCAAAAATGTCATATTTAGTTGAGGAAATATGGATGATAATATAAGATATTATTATTTAAGTATGTATGTATGAGGAAGACAACCAATCTATGCCCTGTCTTTGCTAGCTGCCAAGGAAAACTTCAGCCTAAACATAGTTTCATGTCGATCCAACAATCGCCTTTTTCCTCGAAATGCGAATTGTCTTCAATGATGGAACAAGCTGTGAATACATTAAGCTGGAGTTCTAAAAACCACACATTGAAGTTTTGCCTCGTTAAAGTTTCATGTCGATCAACCATAAATGTCGAAATTGCATCCCATATTAAAGGAATCAAGCTGGAGCTGCATTAACATGATATAGTAAAGCTGTGTTTGGTCAAGGTTTCATGTCGATTAACCGCAAATTGTCGAAATCGTAGTCATATTTCGTAGAAATGTTTTGACAACGTTGTGCGAAAGACGTGTTGAGAAAGACGTTGGGAGAAAGACGTTGTGAGACAATGAACTTTAAGAAAGCCTTTGTGATAAAGTTTAAAGGCGCTATGAGAAATGCGCTGTGAAAAAGACATTGTTAGAAAGACGTTGCGAGAAAGACGTTAGGTGAAAGAAAGTTATGAGAAAGACGTTTTATTAAGAATGTTATAAGAAAAACGTTGCGAGAAAGACGCTGTGAGAAAGAAGCTGGGAGAAATACAAAAATAGTATCACCTTCTATATTTGATTTTTTGTTGTAGAAGGCTGATTTGATCTCAATGTAAGAATATTTTTCAAAGTTGTTTTAAAAAATTCACAATTAAAGATAAACAAAAAGAAGATAGTTTCATAATGTATAATTGTATTTATATTTTGACCTTAAACTAAAAATAGGATTGGAAGAAAATTTCGTGATTGAAATAGCAGAAATAGAACAGGAGCTGGGGATAAATGTAAAATGATCTTAGTTTTAAAAATCAATATATATATAATATAAGGTTATAATTTTGTGCGATTTGAAACCCTTTTTACCCCTGTTGTGCTAGTTAAGTTGACCCAAATTATTTTTTTTAGTTCTTATGTGTTGCATTGACATATGTTGATTCACAAAGAAATATATTTATAAGGCTTTGTCGGACTAAAAAAAGGTTAGCCTATGAATGTAGCACATTAATATAGTTGGTATAGTAAAAGCATAGTGTCCGTGATTGCTCAGTGATTAGTGTATCTTCATTTCGCAATACATGGGTTTGAATATTGTAAAAACAAAAACGTGTCATTGAGATACTATGAAGATTTAGTTGTGCTTCCTTAATTGAAATAAGGTTGCTATATATTTCCATTTCGCAAAAAATGTAATGAATATGCTATTGCTTTATGAAAACTAATGTCATTATCATTTTGGTGCTCACTATAAGACAAAACGACATAATTGATGCAAGCAATAATATTTTTAACGAACTGATTGTATGATTTAGATCGCATCCTTGGAAAATCAGGAAAACGAAGATGTATCTGGCGAAGAGCCTATTGAGGACGACAGCCAGGTAATTACAGTAAAAATCTTAGGACCGGTTAACAAATGGCTCGTGTTATCGGTATGTTTTTGGTCAAAATTGTTTATGAAATTAATGCATAATTCATATGCCGATAATATTTAAGTTCTGCTTGTTTTCGTCTATATCAAGAGTACTTTAGGGGAGAAAACAAATTTTTATCTTTCAAATGGGAGAATATTGATTAAAAGGAATAAAGATTTAACATTCTTGTAAGAGTCCAATATCAAATTGATTATAGATTCGTTTTTTTTTCGAAATTAAAAATTTTAGTTTCAACAAAAAACGCCTGTATAAAATGCTCGATGTCGAAGCTCATTAATTCATGGACAAATTTCTATCAATATCCAAAATGAACAGAGAAATGTTGAAATCCCCAAATGCTCATATACGATGATTGTCGCATTTTTGACGTCATATATATTATTTACTAAAGTTTTGAATCAAACAATGATTAAAATTAAATGGGTTCTTTACCAACAGGAAAAGCAAACTGGCCTAAAAAAAGGCATGAAACTGGAGGCTGATGATGTAGCAAACAAAATAATTTGCGTTGCCACAATCATAAGCTTAAAAAAAATCAGATCAAAATAAAATACGATGGTTGGGGCAAGAAATATGATACCTGGATGAGTTTCGATTCGAAGAACATACATCCAGTAGGCTGGTGCCAACAGCAGGGGAAGACTCTGTGTCCTCCTAAAGGTAGACATTTATAGACTATTGCATAAACCTTAATTAATGGAAGATGTATAGGACTTTCAAGAAACGTATAGGACTTACTGTAAACGGAGACATATACGTTCATATTGATATACGTTGTATTTTAGTCCATCACACTTAAAATATTATTGAATATATAAATAGATATCTATGTATATATTAATCTACAGTATATTCCAATGTAAAGGCCAAATTGGTATTTCTTTAGCTGACTGATTGATTCTGAATGCGCAAAGGTGTGGGTCAGTTGAACTGACAATTATGTCAAATTTGAGAATATAAACTCCAAAATGTAATTTCGCAACGCATCGCTTTATTGAAACCTTTCCTTATACGTTCTAGGACGTAAAATTTCATGTTGATCTTTATTTATATATTTTCAACCATTCCTGATTTTTCGCAACTGGGTATTGTCCAAAGTTGGTCAAACAATCAATTCACATATCTGCACATCCAAGGCTTATTTAAAACTAATTCTTATAACCCTAAATTAAAAAGTTAAAACCGGTATAAATTCACGGTTATATTTTTAGAATCAATATTTTCAGGCAGC
Source organism: Hydroides elegans (assembly GCA_001703475.1). Classification (NCBI taxonomy): domain Eukaryota; kingdom Metazoa; phylum Annelida; class Polychaeta; order Sabellida; family Serpulidae; genus Hydroides; species Hydroides elegans. The sequence goes on from LQRL01054929.1 coordinate 10,524, forward strand.
AATGTTTGATGAAATGTTCTTTTATTATGGTAGTCCTTCTTGTTATCATCCCCTAGCATCCATACCTGATTTTGCTAAATGCGTTCACTCCCTATCTGTTGTTTAGAAATGTGATTGCTTCTCGTGTGTTTGTGCTTAAGTGTTTTATCATACGAGCACAAGGGACGATCGAAAAATATCTTGACTATATATATATATATATATATTTAAATTGTTTCAGACTGGTTGGACATCGAAGGCTTTACTTGGAGTGACTACCTTAGAATTACTCATTCAGAACCTGCCACATCTGCTCACTTCAAATATGTAAGTATCTACGTTAAAATAGTGTAAATGCTTATTTGATTTAAAGCGACTTTGGAAAAGTTTATTTTAGAGATTAATTCGCGTGTGATGAATATGTTACATAGGTACATAATAGTTTAGGCAAATTTTGGACTGAAGCTGTAGAATTGCACATCAACATGCCAATAACTTGCAATTGAGCTCATAATTAGGACTCAATGACATTCCGTTCTAAGATTCTAGCCCTTTAAGCTCAGGTTTTGAAAAACCGCGTATTTGGGCATTTAGGACTAAACCAATAGGCTTCCGGTCAAAAAGCACATCTACATCCAAAGACCGTTCATGATTTTCAAGCATAAATTTAAAATATGATTATTCCAAAAGCGTTTCGCTAAAATAATCTTATCGGGTTTTGCATAAAGAGTTATCCCAATATTAATATTTTAGAGGTGCCTTATTGTTAGGCTATAAATGCGCTTTATTACAACAAATAATGCCATAGGCTGTATTTAAGCCTATTCCCAAGTATCTATGACATTTCATTCAAAGGTTCTAGCTCATATAAGCTTAAGTCTACAGAAACAGCTCTTTTAGGGAGTTTCGCCACATTCGGCCATCTTCCGGTGGCATAGTTGGTCGAGACAGTCATTAATCCATCTACATGCCAAGATAATTCATTTGAGCCTATAACCAAACCTCCAGTATTCCGTTCAAGGTTTCCGTCGCTTGCAAGTTGATAAAAACAAGGAAGTATTTGTGAAACACGAGCAGGCCCCAACCGCCCCCAAATTCTAAGGGGTATGGTTTTTTTCAGATTATAAATATAGTTTGTATGAAAACCGCCATTTTGGCCGATTGGACAACTACCGGTCGGGTGTTTTTGACCGAAATGGTCAAAAGGCACATCTGCGGACCAGGACCTTTCATTTGAGCCTATCACCAATCTCTATGACCTTCCGTTCAAATTGTCTAGCCCGTACAAGCTCAAGTCTTGAAAAACCGCTATTTTGGGCTATTTTGGCCAATTTGACCACTTCCGGTATGGTGTGTTTGACCGCTATGGTCAAAAGGCACTTTTACGGACCAAGACCTTTCATTTGAGCCTAAAACCAAGTCTCTTTGACCTTCCGTTCAAATTTTTCTAGCCCGTACAAGCTCAAGTCTTGAAAAACCGCTATTTTGGGCTATTTTGGCCAATTTGACCACTTCCGGTATGGTGTGTTTGACCGAAATGGTCAAAAGGCACTTCTACGGACCAGGACCGTTCATTTGAGCCTATAACCAAGTCACTATGACCTTCCGTTCATAAGTTCTAGCCCGTACAAGCTCAAGTCTTGAAAAACCGCTATTTTGGGATATTTTGGCCAATTTGACCACTTCCGGTCGGGTGTTTTTGACCGAAATGGTCCAAAGGCACATCTACGGGCCGAGACCTTTCATTTGAGCTTATAACCAAGTCTCTATGACCTTTCGTTCAAAAGTTCTAGCCCGTACAAGAAAGCGATGACAGACAGACAGACGGACGGACGAACGGACGGACAGGCGGACGGACACCCCAACTCTTTAGGCCCCCAACTTTTGGGTTGGGGCCTGAAAACTGTTGTTTTGACCATTATTGCTAAATGCACTGTCGGAAATTTGTGAATGGGGCCGAAATTCCAAAAGGCTCAATTACACGCCTAAATCTTTTAGTTGAGCCTATAACCAAATATCTCTGATATTTCGATCAGAATTCTAGCCCGTAAAACTCATGTCCAAACAGCCTCTGTTTTTAGGGACAATGGCCAAATTCTGGTGGGGAAGTTGGCCGAAACTGTTTAAAGGCACATCTAGACGCCAAGTCTTTTCAGTTGATAACCAAAAACCTGTCACTTTGCGCTCTAAAGTGCTAGCCCGTACAAGAAAGCGATGACAGACTGAGGGGTGGCAAGACAGACAGACTGATGGACACCCAAACACTATAGGCACCCTACTTTGGGGTTGCAACCTCATTATGTGGATTTGTATTTTGTATATTATATTGATTTGTCAAATGATATTCGGGAGATGCCTAATCATATTATTTTTTATATAAATATGTGTTTTTACTAAAGCAAATAGTATCAACGGCTGAATCGAAATTGAGTAGAAAATGTTGGTTTTTGAGTCTTATTAATGATTATATTTAATTTACCTTTAGAATATAGGTTCACTTTTTTGTATATAAATACAAATGCTAGTATATGCTCAGAATGGTATTAATTATTTTGCTTAAAGGAGGAAGAACAACAGGCTACGAAGAGGCTTTCGGGTGTGAAAAGGAGATCAAGAACAAGGAAATCAAAGAATTGAAGCAACAATTGATTGGAACAATGTCTAAAATGAACAAGCATTAAAGCCACATAAGGAATAGCTCTTAATATTTTTTAGATCATGCATTAAATGTAGTTTTTTTTAATGTCTCTTGTGTAAGACCAGTCGAATATTCTTGAGTACATATATTATTCTTACATAAATAAATAGGAAAGATATCTGAACAGTATAAAAATATGAAACATAAGTACATAAGAAGTATTTTTATAGAATGTGAGTTTGTACCAAAGTGCCAAACTCACAGGTTTGTGCTAAAAATTGATTTCAAATGCATATTGTAAGCAACACATCCTTAACATATATGACTATGTTTTTGTATGATGTATAATGTAATCTCAACCCACTCGACAAGAGTCGTCCATAGTACGTCTTATTCGGACATGACGTCGGGAAGACGACCTAATTTGGGCCCATATGTAAGTTTTCCGGACATCCTTTTACGTTCCGGCATCCTTATGACGTTATTCGTACGTACATTCAGACGCGACGTCGATTCGACGTCTTTTCTATGTCTGCGACGAAGGGACGTCCGGAAAACTTACATACGGGCCCAAAATTAGGTCGTCCTCTCGACGTCCGTGAACGTCTTGCCGAGTGGGAAATTTCTTGATTTAAGTAGTTAAATGAAAGCTAGATATGATTTCTCAATTGATTTGGATAATAAAGCCTGAAAATAAATGTTCTATTTTATTTCATTCAATTTGTCCATTTTATAAATCATCATGGTTTAAGATAAAACAAAAACAAAATATATTTGTTCGGTGAATACCTTCAATCTTGTAATGCATTCTTACACTCGACTCAAAATTTTCGTGTTACATTTCGCCAATATGATATGATTCGTATTTACAATGAAATATATATAAAACGTACCACAAGATCATTTAAACATACACTTACCCTACATAAAATATGAAACCATTCTTATTTGATAGCAAATTGAGTCCTATCATTTTGGTCAAATTCTACCGACTTTTGGTAGCTGAAGATCTTTTATTTGAGCCTACAATCAAACCTTAATGACCTTCCGTTCAAAAGTTCTAGCCTAAACACGCTTGTATTTAGAAAAATCGCCGTGTTTGGTCATTTTGGTCGGATTCGGCAATTTCCGGTAGACGAAACTGTCAAATTTGAGCCTATAACCAAGTCCCTATGACCTTCCGTTCAAAAACCATGGCAAACCGACAGAGACACATATGGACAGGCGGACGGAAACCCCAACTCTATAGGCCGACAACTTAGTGTTTTGGACAGACAAAAAAAACTAACCATAATGTCTATTTAAAATCATGTATCTAATCTAATAAGGACTAAAAGCTTCATTTTGATCGGCAGCTTCAATGTTTTCTCCGCTCAAAACACATTAATCCTACTAAAACTTGATTTTGAGCCTATTTATTCTCGAAACCATCGATGAATGGACAGACGATCTGATAAGAAATCAAATGGTTGGACACACTAATGCTTATGATCAATTAATTATTAAATATTCATGCTCAAAAGTGCTATTTTGAGACATGTTAATAGTGTTTTTTAGCTTAAAAGTAGAGTTCTAGCCTCTCTACTCTCTAAATGAAGTGCTTTTAAATATGTGGCATATGGACAGACAGACGGACAGCAGGGAAAATCTGGCCAATAACAGAATGGTCAAATAATTCGTATACATATAGTGTATACGGAAAACCGAATCTATATACATATAGTGTATACGAATCCGAAAAGCTTATATACCTATATTGTATACGAATGGGTGATAACGTGTTGCTAAATCATAGGTTCACATCAGGTTTTCCTAAAATGTTACCGTGCTCTTTAAGAAAAAAAAGGGATCAAGATGCTTGATATGTAATGTGTTTTGATGAAATAAAGTCTCATGCAAAAATTGCGACATTTATAAGTACGACTATCATGACATTGCACGGTTGATTAACTATATAAATGCCAAAATCACAAAGGAACTTCCTTATGGACTAGGAATGTCTTGAAAAACTCCAAATCTGTTATCTGCACATTAGATATACTTTCCAACTAATTTATTCAGCGCAAACATGAACTGCAGATCACAATAGACAAATGAATGAGACTAAAGTTATTAGTCTTTGTATAAATATATGCCGTTATGATCTTCTAATGGTCATATGGGATAAGGAATATAAAAGACAACATTTGATTCTTTTTATATATACTCGACATCAAAAGAAGTGTCCGGTTGTTCAAACTACTGTAACTTAAAAAATGTTTGGTCGATTTTTATCAATTATGTACCAAATTAAACAGCACATAATGTGAGTTTATTTAATGAGTTTTTACAACTCTATATTTGCTATTGACGATTCGGCAAACACTTGAAAATGAACGATCGAAAAAGCGAGTAACAAACCCTCTAAGATGCATTTCCATGGCTGTTTCAAGTATCTAGCTATTATTTTCACAGGTATTTGGTACATTTGGACTCTTTTGTCGCATATTCAATAAATCAAGCCAATTGCGGCGGTCGCTGAAGTTAATAAAACTGTTTCGCGAATGGCCCGACACAAGGCACCGGAAGTGCCAGCTTTGGGACAATTGTTAAAAAAACATTTTGAATATGTCAAATGCGGCCTTCACTGGTTTCCTAATGCTCCATTAATGGATTTACAACAGTATTGAAAATTACGTTTCGCTTATTTTTTGGTTACTTCGAAGCACGATATTGATAGAAAAATAACGTTAAGTAAACTTTTGGTAAATCCGTAGCTTAAGTTTTCAATCAATAAAAAACACATTTTCGTGCATGTCTGAGACAACCTGATGGCCGATTTCCATGCCCTAGCCTCGTATCAATAGTACACGCAAGCGTACGCCTCGATAAACAGATCGAACTATTTTACTCAATTTTATGGTGATAAGGCGGCTAAAATGACAGTTAAACAACTACTCATAGCTCGTAACTCTAGATTACAATGTTTCTACCTATTTTAAGCGTTTTCACTTTAAAATATATTGTTTGTGCGAAACCGCGCCAATATCGAACGTATTTTCAATGTATTTCGCGACATCGTATATAAGGCAAACGAGGACATTAACGGCTTTTCGGTATGATTTTTCTATTCCGCGCACCCTTAAAGATAATATATACAATGACAGTTTGCGTTCGAATGTCCCGACTATGTAGCCAGGTTTAATTACCCCTTTCAAAATAAACCGAGTTTATTCGAGAATTACGGCTAGGCTATGGAGCAAATGAAATCCAAAGTGCAATGAACAAAGTAAAGAGCCTGTGAGCTATTTTTATATCATACCGCTTTTATTTTGAAACATGATAAAGACTGTTTTCGCAGTTAAGCGTCAAAAACACGCTTTTCCGACATTTTACGATGTGTCCTGCGTCGCATGTTGTATATAAATTTATTATTTCTCACCGGGTTTGAGTAACGAATACCTTGTACTATTTATAGAACATAGCGCTTTTCCTCTCCTTCCGATACTCATTGAATGATGGTCAAAATCAATGTTTCTTAGCCTTTCGATAAAACGCACGAGATAATCGTCAAACGGATTCCAGATTGTTAGGTTTGCGAGACCATCTATAATTAACATAAGTGAAACTAACCAACGTGTTTTAATCGGTTCCACTTTTTATACAATTTAAAAAATATAAACCTAAAATGACCGGACACTTCTTTTGTTGTCGAGTATATAATATATGTCGCTTTGATTTAAGTGATAACGTTTTGGTTGTCTTGTGAATAGTTCTTTGGTCAAATGATACGACAATACTAGCTAGTCATTTATGACAAGATCACATTATACGGGTTAAAAATGACATTCAATTTGCGGTTGTTTGTGTTTATTTTATTTACATTATATAGAGGATCATTTGAAGGTATATTATTACATACTTTTGTATTATATAGTTTCTGTTTTACAAAACCATTCATATAAATTAATAAAAGAAAATTGTCATTTAAGAATTGAAATAAATTATAAATGCACTTTAATTTTTAATATCTCAATGTAAATAATACTTTGTATTAATAAGAACCGCTAATGATATATACTGAGGACATAAAAGGTGCACCATTTATTTATTTTCATTTTTCTTAATAGATCAATTTTTATACAATTTGGCAAGTTTATCTAACAGAGTGTTACCCACAATATTGCATATTGATTTTATAATCTACTATATCCAAGTATCATACTCAATCAAATGTGATATATACTATTCGGAGCCTTGTGGCCACTTTGTCTATGGCGACGAAAATCATGTCACTGTATAGAATACCGAGTAGACTAGTAGATCTCGAGGTTGACCTAGACAAAATTCGAACAGAAATGATTTTGACGGCTATGTTATCCTGAGATATCCCTGTTTTACCAAAAAAAAAGTCCCATTCGAACTAACGGGCGGAAATGCGAAAAATATCGAAAAATCCAAAATGGCCGCCAGAAAAATAATAATTTCAGTGTCCACGCTCATAACTCTTACATTTTACATTATTATCATATTTATTATATCTGAAAAATGATTCTATATGTTATTAAAATGTATTCGAACATAAAATGCACAATTAAAATCATTCGAAAATATATTATGTATTTTTAAAAACTTAATTTATATATTTTTTTGTCGATAATAAATGATACGTTATATATTTCTTTCCAACATCATATCTAAACGTAGCATGATTTTCAAACATAAACAGTGTATAGGTGTAGTATTACAATTTCATAAGTGTATAAAATAAAAACAAATTACAAGCATTTAAACATAAGATACCTATATATACTGAGCGTAAATGAAAAGTACTACAATTTCATTTTTTTTCTTTTTATATCAGTTTCTTATGTTCAAAACAGTTTATTGATATCACACTATGGATTTGGTATAGGTGTAGTATTTAATCTTCATAATTGTAGAAAATAAAAACAAATTACAAGCATTTAAACATACGATACCTATATATACTGAGCGTCAATGAAAAGTACCACCTTTTCAATATTGTTTATTTTCTTTTTATATCAGTTGCTTATATTTAAAACAGTTTATTTATATCACACTATGGATTTTATGCATGTAATAGAGTTGATTGGCGTCTGCCACGCATGAGTGAACTTCGAGCCCGGCGATCGCCCTATAAGACATTTCAGTATATTATGGGTTAAAACATTGATCGCGGGTTACATTTTTTTATGAATCTAATAGCGATACAAAAGACCAACCTTGGTAAAATTTCCCATTTCGAATATCTATGCAGCATGCCACGTTTATCATGTGGGGAAAGTTTGATCGTACTGGGGATGATCCAGGCGAACAATAATTATAGCGAAGTTGCACGTCATTTTGATTGCACTAGAAGAACCATTAGAAGCTTAGCTGAGCGCAATGCAAAACTGGATCCGTCGATAACAGACCGCGCTAGGGAAGGCAAAGAGTAAAAACTCCGGAGCGGGACCGATACATCAATCTTATACATCTTCGAAACCGCTTTAGGTCGGTCAGTTGCACTGCTCGTGAGACACTCGGAAGGCATAACCCACGGATAAGCAGTTCAAATGTTCGGCGCCGTCTTCGCCAGCGTAATCTACGGTGTCGAAGACCGGTTCGTGGGAGTATCCTTACACCGATCGACGTCAACGCAGAAGACTATTATGGACCCAACAGCGCGTGATCTAGGCGGTGGAATACAGTTCAGGCGAGTCCCGATTCTGTATTGACAGGCCTTACGGGCGCGAGCGCGTATGGCGTAGGAGGGGCGAGCGATACGCGAACTGTTGCATTCGTGAACGCGATAGGTGGGACGGACCCAGTGCTATGGTATGGGCCGGCATATCATTTCACCACAGAACGCGACTCGTTGTGCTTGAAGGAAATTTGACGGCTCGGCGCTATATTTCGGATGTCCTCGAAGAGCAAGCTATTCCGTTTATCAAGCAACATCCGAATCTTTTTCAGCACTCCGCCAATATCACTTCGGACTACCTCCATGCCGAAGGTGTATCAGTGTTGTATCAGTGGTGCCAGCCTTCTCACCGGATCTCAGTCCCATAGAGCACCTATGGAACCTGCCTGGGCGCCGAGTATGTGAAAGGACGAGGCAGGAATTGATTAATACATTAATAAACTCAAGGCAGAGTGAGATAGGATACCACAAAGGAGCATACAGTCGTTGATCATGAGTATGGTCACACACGGTATTAGAGACGGTGCATTTCGATTTTTGATGGCGTTTTGATTATGCTCATAGACTCGGATATCGTTGATGATACACTCTGTTTGTTAAGTTATAGATGCAATAAAGATATCAAGGAAGGTAAATATACTTCATTTGTTTTCTTTTATACGAACAATTTTAAGAAAATCTATGAATAATAAGGTGGTACTTGTCATTGGCGCTCAGTATATATACATGTAAATATATACATATACATGTATATGTCATATACATCATTATCCGCCGCCGCGTCAGCGCGAAGCGGAGGACTATAGTATTTAGTACTGCCCGTCCGTCACTACAACAAATAACTGGGTTATAAAAAAAAAACAGTTTTTTATACGTTCAATGGAATTATAAGACCAATGAACCATGTCCGCTAAGCCGTCTGTCTGTCCGTCTGTCGAACCCTGAATGCACTTATTTGTACGGACGAGTGCTCGGTTATCACTCGATCGATTTTATCCCTTTGGCACATTGTAGACCATATATTGGAGCTGTGCTAAGGCGTATTATTCTTGAAAAATCTTTTTAAAAAATTGGCGGTAGTGGTAGTTTGTACGGACTAGATCTCGGCTATTCATGGATGGATTTTGTTGTCATTTGCCACATGGAAATAACATTTATTGGAGCTGTGCATCATTTTTAAACATTCAATTATATTTTAAATATATTAAAAACATAGCATATTTCGCTTCCTACCTAAAAATTTACTTGAAAAATAAACATAACAAAAATTAAAGTTTTTTTTTTTTTTTTTTT
>LQRL01054933.1:0-39398 GCA_001703475.1 Hydroides elegans
TGAATTGTCCTATTGAAAAGAGGGGGGAATTGTCAGAGGGTGAATTTCCGGGGGTGAATGTTATTCATTCAAGGTAAATGTATGTGTGTGATGTAAAATAATACCAATTCTTATATCCTACGCCAACGGAATAAAATTAGCGAAAGAAGAAAGGAGAGGGCCAATGTTATCTTTCGTATAATGTATACAGTTAAAACCATTTCTTACCTAAATATCCATATCAAAGTCACCTGCTTTAAAAGTTTTGTTCACGCTTTTGCGTTTTCTGGTTTATGCGTTTATCGTTTAGTAGTTTAAGTATTTTGTAATTTAATGTTGATCGGTAGATGCTAAAGAATATTAATATAATTATTCATGTATATGCGCGAGAGATATTCTGGTTCGAGTAGATAGTCCATCAAAATTATAAAACTTCTAATGAATTAAGTAATAAACCGTTGAGTAACTTGCATTGCTCCTATGCCTGTCTTAGACGGACTGCCGGGGGGGGGGGCGACCGTGTGTATTTGGTATTCCATACTACTTTCAAACAGCAAACGGCTACAAAAGAAGCGAAGGGGTGGTGGCTCCTACAAAATTGAAACAACTACCGCGGAATAATCTATACACATGCAGTTTGGATATTCATAATATAAATTAACATAGTAATTTCAATACAAATGAGATTATATTTAATTATCTTTAAACAGCAAATGGCTACGTCAGAAGCGAAGGGGTAGTGGTGATGTTGGTAGAAAAAGCGACGGTGTCACTGAAGTCCTACCTTACCGTGGTCGACATACTCACAAGTCATGACGGATACAAAAAGCAAGGTATTGGAATGATTTATTTGACATTAAATTCTCCATCCCTATATGATTAATAGCAAGAAATGTTCAAAACCCCAATGTTATTCCTCCTTACCACGTGCGATATACTTGGAAGTCTTTACGGGTACAATAAGATACCATTGACAGACAAATTTAACAACCATTTTGAATAGAAAATTGCCAATGTAGTTGTTACGATTCATTTTCATTAAGGCTACAAATGAACAGTCACAGCGTGTTTATAATTTTATTTTATTTTATAGGAGTAACCTACCCTTCATCGGACTCTCAACATGAACTTCTGACGAAAATCTACTCTCGTGCCAAAATAGATCCCACATCAGTCAGCTACGTTGAAACGCACAGTACAGGAACGCCAGTTGGGGACCCGATCGAGTTGAATACTATCGCAGATGTGATGACTGAAGGAAGGAAGGAACCTCTCTTGGTTGGTGCGGTTAAGTCAAATATGGGGCACTCTGAAACCGTTGCAGGTATGTATTTCCTTATGAAGGATATTTTGTTCCTATTTAATGCATGTATATTGAGATAGATGAATTACACACAGCTCATTGGAGCAATTGTGACAGACAATTTGCAGAAATAAAACACACGATCCATCAGTTGCGGGAAAACAGTGCTTTAATCATTATTAGTCTTCAGAATTCGAAAGATTCAAAAGATTCGAAGGATCAATATGATATAACTTTGTCATAAACTACATCGTTCTTTATGAGAATTATCTAAATGACAACAATTGAAAAAGCATAGATTCAAGTTTCTTACTTAAACGGTAAATAAGCAGCTTGTATTGAAAGTCGCTCATTCCTGTTCTTACACAATACTTACATAACACGGCTAACACATAACACAAATTACTACGTAAAAATGTTTAACAATCCTTAGAAGTAATCATCCTTTCAGTAAGGGCAATAAAAGTTTGACCATTGGTATCCTCATTCTGTTACAGGACTAGTGGGAATTCTCAAAGTCATTCTTGCCAGTCGTCATGGTATTCTACCTAAGAACCTCCATTTCACCGAACCCAACCCAAACATTCCAAGCTTGACAGACGGCCGCTTGCAAGCAGTCACTTCAAATACACCATGGCAGGGCGGTAAAGTGGGTATAAGTGCATTTGGATTTGGCGGTGCAATATCCCATGCTATTGTTAAGACGCCAAAGCCACGGCAAATGAATCCAGGTCCGTCTAGAACCGACAAATCAACTGTTCCATTGATGTTGTTATGCAGTGGAAACACAGAAGAAACTGTCGATAATCTGTTAGGTGTTGCGAAAGATTATTCAAATGCTGAATCACTTAGAATGTTTCTAGAGAAGCAATCACGTGATAAATTGCAAAGCCAGCCAGCAAGAGGGTTCTCGATACCGGAATTAGATATTCGAGAGACTTGCTTAAATGAGGTACGCTCTGTGCTTAAATATTTTCTATAATAATGAAAAATGTTGCATTTTGATAAGTGATTTTGATTTTTAGAAGATTTTGGCACAGTTATATTTCATAACTTCTTGCTATGAATATCGTAATTTAACAAATAATCTCACAATAATTCCCCAAAATAAGCTATATTATAGTTTTGAATATTTATACATTTTATATTGCCTATAGAAATCCCAAGATCGTCCCCTGTGGTTTATTTACTCGGGTATGGGCACTCAGTGGTCAGGAATGGGTCGTGAATTCATGAAATTGGGCCCATTCAAAGATACCATTACTCGATGCCACAATGCACTGAAATCAGAGGGCTTTGACTTGATGTCGATTATGGAAAATGACAATGAAACGGTGTATGACGATCCGCAAAATGCTTCTGTAGCCATCTGTGCCATACAGGTTTATTTTTTAATAAACAGTTTGATATACATATTTGCCATACATATAGATACATTTTCAGGAATGAAATTTGAGGAAAAAATAATTAATATCATGATACTGTAACGGAGTAATAGTACAGCTTTCCAAAAGTTCACTGTTCGGTTAACATTTAAGTGTGTACCTTTATATATCATATTAGATCAAAAGTATTTTACACGGAACATTTTAATACACAGCTTGCCCTCACTCGCGTTCTACTTTGGTTGGGCTTGAAACCTGATGGTATCCTTGGGTTTTCGATCGGTGAGCTTGGCTGTGCCTATGCTGATGGGACGTTGACTGTTGAACAAACTGTGGCGGCAGCGTACTGGAGAGGACAGAGCATCAAGGATGCAAATCTTCCACCCGGGGCAATGGCGGCAGTAGGTAGGAGATCGCATACTGTGAATGTCCGGCATTTCAAAATGGAATAAGTTGCATTTAAAATGTGCGCGTTACCTTAAACGTTTATACGTATCATCAGCTCACATTCAAATGAGGATTTTTTGAATTTATAGATGCATATATAGTTTTATGCAAACGCTCAATTAATTATGCTGTTTTTACGAAGATAACATAACTTACATAAGTAAATGAACGCATATATCAATATTTCTAAAAGAATAATTTGCATAAATTCTCAAGTATATACACTTTTCCTATCAATAGACAGAACAGGCATATCAAGTATGTTATTTGTAATATTTCAATTGAAGGTCTCACTTGGGAAGAGTGTCTTCAGAAATGCCCAAAGGGCGTTGTTCCAGCTATTCATAATGCCACAAAAACTGTAACAGTATCCGGACCGAGAGACAAAGTACACGATTTTGTGAAGACACTAAAAGACGAAGAAATATTTGCAAAGGAAGTGAACAGTTCTGGTGTTGCTTTCCATTCCCCTGCTATGGAAGCATGTGCTCCATCTTATAAAACGGCTTTACAGAAGGTATGTTGGACACTTAAATAAATAAATGTAGAAAGAAATGAATACAGCATGTTTCATTATGTAGATAAATTCTTTAATTTTCTTTTTCTTTTTATGAAACCATAATCAATATTACAATTAGATTTTAGTGGTATGAATAACAACTGTATTAATTTGGTTGGTATAAGTTACCATTGATTTCCAATAATACATTCTGTTTTTATCGAGCATAAGAGAGATATAATAAATATTATCTAGACTTATTAGTGATACTTTACCGACTACATTTTTTGTTGACGCTGCATCAAGTTAGAAATATTTTAAAGCACATTTTCATACATAGATAATACCAAAGCCAGTCAGACGATCAAAACGTTGGATCAGTTCTTCCTTCCCACAAGCAGAATGGAACACGAGCAAAGCCCGATATTCCTCGCCTGAGTACATCGTCAAAAACCTTGTCAGCCCGGTACTTTTCAAAGAAGGCATGGAACATATACCTGATGACGCTATTGTACTAGAAATAGGTAGGTTTACAACCTAGGTATGACTTTGACGTTCATTGCATTATGAATTAAAGCATTGAGATTTCAATTGTTTTTTGTTGTTGTTAGTGTTGTTATTTTATATCTGCCTTCTGCAGATTGCTTTAATTATAAACAGGTGTTGACTTCATTACCATATTTTATTACATGGTTGAAGCATCTTAAAGGGTATTATTATCGATTTGCGAGGCACTGTGGTATATTAACGCTGTTTTACATGGCAATTTTTAATGGTTTGCGGGCTTCAAATGAAAACAGCGGGCCAAAAGTTACATTTGAGCCCGCTAAATTGGGTTTCAAATGAAAACGGCCCGCTTGCTTGTTTCAAATTATATGTTTTCTCCATAAATGCTATAATTTTTATTTGCAACGGCATTTCACTCGGTTATTATTTAATATTTGATAAACATTAACTGTTACATTAAAGATGGCTATTTCTAAGTTAAAGAATTAGTGGCAAAATACATAAAACAAATCTAAAATTTAGAAGGGACATTGATGGGATTCGAACCTGGGTTGCAAAACATTAACCTTCGCTGTCACGTACCTTAACCACTAGGCCATAGGAATGCTGTTGCATTGGTGCTTTTAAATAGCAGTTATAATTTAAAAATCAATAATTGGTAAAACAATGCAATATGCTAATGAGATGCCATTGAGTACCCGTATAGGGTAAATCGATATCAAAATGAGTATGATTGTGCTCATGTCTCATTGCAATCGGGAAAAAGTAGTCACCGATGAATTCATCAGATATCTTAGTTATTTTGTTCATAAGTAAGATTAATCGTTTTCTTTTTTTTTCGCGAATATTTAGAAAAAAATGCAACATAAATACAATTGTACAAACATTGTCAATTTAAAATTGGTATAATTCATTTTAAAAGAAAATAGCATGTATATGAAGTCGAAGTGGACAAATGTGTGTACCTCTTAAATCAATAATAATAGTAATCACATTGTTTTAGCCGGCGTTAATGAAATTAGAGTCCCTCAGTTTTCATTTGAAGCCCGCATGCTATCATTTGAAGCCCGCTACATATCAGTTGAGGCCCGAGCTTGCGAGGGACTCAAATCTTATGTGAGGGATTCAAATGATAAAAAAGGCTTCAAATGAAAACTGAGGGACTTTAATTTCGGGCCTCAAATATCATTAACGCCCGCTAAAATAACATGATTGGTATTTTATCACCCGGTCATTATCTTTTGTGATAATGCCCGGGTGCGTAGTCATTATATATTTTTTTGTTTAAAAAAAATAAAATGACTAAACCAATTTAATAAGACAAAATTTGCCTGGCCCTGTCAGGAATTGAACCCCGGGCTAGGATGCCGCTTTGACGTCTGTTGCATACGGGGTCATTCTCTACTCTATCCGCACATGTACTAGTACGTTATGACCACTGAGAGATATGTAGGACACGCACACGCCCACTCAAGAGTACTCGTGAACTTGAAGTAGTATTGCAATTGTGACGTCAAAATTCAAATTCTACGTAATAAAATTTTGTTTACTGCAGTTACTGAAAAGAATGTGAAAGGATTAAACACATGTTTATAAAAAAGAACTAATAAGTTTTATTGTTGACTTTTAACGTATAAAGTTAATAAACCGAACGCTAATAAAAGTATAAGCATGTTCCTAGCCTGGAATTAGAACATCATTTGAAAAGGGACTGAAATAAGCTTGATATTTAACATAAAAGGAATAAAACTTGGATTTGTGATGAAATATAAAAACCAAAATGATGATGTGAAAAATTAAGTTAATATTGATGAAGCATTAATGGATAGAATCGACGAAATGCCAAGTTTAAAGCAGATGTATGGAGTGGTTAACGGCATGGAAAATTGTGAATATAATGCATTCAAAGGAGCGAAGAAATCGAAAGTGTCTATAACAAAATACGACCAAACTGAAAGAATATGTCCAAAGACTCTTTTGAATGACATCAAGTGACTTCGGACGTACTCTTATATCTACATAAAATGATAGACTAGTTTCGAAAGCACAATCCGAAAAGGTAGGAAGATTGTTTCGAAAATAGCCGTTTTACGCAACGATACGTAAAGTTACGCAAAGGTTACGCAAATATAGTTCAAGCTTCAAACTCAGAAAAGTATTCAAAAAATGCGGAAATCCATGTAATAAAAGGAACAAACACCTCAGGATCCGAATCAAAATGGTCATTGGCCCTCGGGATAGGAAAAAGTAATGCCCGCGCCCTTCGGGCTTGGGCATTACTTTTCCCTATTCCTCGGGCCAATAACCATTTTGATTAGGACCCTTCGGTTATTATTCCATATGTAAAGGGCTTCACAGTGGGGTGCTTTTTAAACAATGTTAATAATAATTCTGATCAAAAGGACCACATGCACTGCTTCAAGCTGTGCTGAAACGAGGATTGAGCCAAAATGTCGTTCGGTTGTCTACAATGTTGAAACACAAAAGCACTAACATACAGCATCTTCTCGCAAATCTTGGCAGGTTAGTGGAAAACAATAACCGTTATTTATCTAACACAATGATCGTCAAATATGCCAATATATATACTACAGTGTGTTCATGAAGCTTGACAATTGTTATTCTTAAAATTGTTATTCTCGTTTATAGATGTTACATCAACGGAAGAACACCAACCATCCACAAGCTGTACGATGTCTCTACCAAAAGCATTCTTCATAATTTGGATGCAAAACATTTCCCGATGCTCGGTGACTGTGTTCAATGGGACCACAGTGAACAATGGCATGTTCCTAGGTATGCAATGCACAAAGCATGTTATTCATTGCCAAATGTGCTCTCTCAATTTGTGTACACTGTCTTCAAAACATGATTTTTGCCTATTTTGATTTTAATTTGGATTAGGTTTGCAATGTTAATGGTTATCTGACGGTGCAATGCATTTACTTTTCGTTTAGTTACTGTTTTTATTTTTGCCCGGCAAGGTGTCATTTTGGTATATATGAAAGTTTTCTTTAAGAGTTTTGTAATACACAAGAGACTGAGATTGTTTATAACCAAATTGGTTGCGCAATATCAAAAGCATTTTGTTGGTAACGTTTGAACAAAAACTTATTTCATTCGGTGTCGTACAAGGTATACATCATCACACCAAAGACAGAACAATGAAGCTGGATACCAAGTAGATATCGATATTTCACAAGATAAAGACGCTTTTCTGAAGGACCACGTGGTTGACGGAAGAATAATTTATCCAGGGGCTGGATATCTTGTAATGGCATGGGAAGCATTGGCGAAGCAATGCAATGTAGGAAGAGAAGAGCTAGACGTCATAATCAAAGACGTGAAGATACATGACTCGACGGTTCTGAAACCCGAAGGTAGTTTTATCTCCTTTAATATCGTTTTCATTTTATATCACTGTTTAAAGATGAAAAAATGCAATAGATCTGTAATAGTGTTAAAATAATGATGAATATTTCATAAAGGTATGATTTAATTTTGATGTTTATATATAGTTTTGCTTACATTTATCTGGTCAAGATCTAACTCTTAGGTGTTATTCTATTTTTTTCGCAGAAAAAGTTCAATTCAAAGTTCAGATTGTGCAGAGTAGCGGCAGGTTTGTTATAACAGAGGGAGGAATTCTTAAATGCAGTGGCATTGTCAAACAGCCAAATACAAGTAAGACCATCCTCACATCGGAAGGAACCAGTGTTTTTCAAGAAGAATCACTCAAATTGGACAAGGCCGGTCTTTATCAAGAGCTTCGTCTAAGAGGTTATGACTACGGACCACAGTTTCAGAAAGTTCAATTCTACAATATATCTGGTTTGTGTTTTTATCATTTGGTTGATGTCATAAGTTATATTTTGTAATATTATTATGTATATAGGACTGCATACCTTCGGTATAAAAAAGATAAATTCTTATAAGTTGGCAATATATCCTATATTTTCGATGAGTCCATATTTATTTATATTTATTTCATAAAAAAAAAATCAATATATATATATATATGTGTTATAGAACAATGCGGAAGTGTTTCTCATCAGAACAACTGGGTTGCATTTTTGGATGCACTCTTACAAGTTATGATAGTGGCAGAGTATCCAGATAGGGCACTACGGGTTCCAACAAGAATCCAGGAAATATCTATCACACCATCAAGCTTAGCACAAAACAGACAAGGTGAATAGATACTTCCTCTTACATTTAAAGCATATAATATATATTTTATATTCCGTTATAGCAAAGTGTTTTTGATAAAATGGTGTTGATGTATGGTTGAGAACTGTCATAAATGATGATTTAATGTCAACAAAAATGTATATGCTATATCTTGTCTTTACAAATATATATTATTGGATTTGAATCCTGTAAAGTATCTGTTTGTGAATATGATTTTTTATTACTTGTCACTCTGTATATTTCCCTTCAGCATATGGCGCTTCAGTAAAAAAAAACTAATTTACCTGTAAAACAATTAAAGTTTATTTCCAATTGTAGTGATCTGATTGTAGACTGATTATAGACTTCCGAATATCAATTTAACCCCATAATATTGACGTGTACATGTGTTGTATAAAATTTTTAGATTGTTATATGATTAAAAAACATACTAATTTCTTTTGCAGATATCGACATTTGCGTCAAAAAAGACATGAGTTGTATTGAATGCTTTTGTTGTTATGTGATTCATAAACGGATTAATATATGTTGCAGATATCGACATTTGCGTCGACAAGGATATGCGTGAAGTGAGATGCGATGTGGCATCTGTACGTGGAGTAACAATCACAACTGTTTCGCTAAATAAGAACATCAACCGACCCACACTGGATAAGTACCACTTCGAACCATACCTCAATGCCAACGAGTCAACCGATCAATCGATTTCAGCTCCTCATGTCAATACGTTTGATTCATCAAATGAAGATAAAGGGACAGACTATCCCAATATACTCAACCAGAATCTTCAGATTTTATTGGAAATTGCGATTGAAAATACATTCAAACAACGTATGGTCATTGGAATAAACATTGAAACAGAGCAAGGAGTTGAAACCCTGCGACAGCTGTTCGAAATCGAAAGAGCCTTTTCTCTATTTCAAATTCAGTTTTGGGTTGTGACAACCGATGTCATCGAGAAAAGCCAAATTTTTGAAAAGTACAAAGGATATGCACGATTCTTATCGTCGAAAGATTTGACGGATTCTGTCATTCAGAGCACAGATTTATTTGTCTTTGAATCAAACTCTATGAGTGACACTGTACTGTCAAAGTTTACTGGTAGATCCGTTATCATGTTGCAAACCAGTCGATCTGTGGCTAACAAGATTGCGAATGAGAACAAGCTGCACAACAAAGTTACACAGGTGATGGCACGAAGAGATTTCAGTGAAACAACATTGATGTTACTTAGATCACCTCAGAGCACCACCTTGACGCCCCATGTTATTCACGTACATAGTGATGATTACGAATGGGTGCGCAAAGTGAAGCAGAAGCTCAACGAGGTTGCTGAAAACCCGAATGATCGGATCTGGCTGATTGCATCACAAAATAGCGCAACAGGATTGGTAGGTTTAGTCAACTGTCTGTTTCAGGAATCAAAAGCCAATCAATTAAGGTGAATATACACTTTGCTTCATTAATTTTGATGTGTCTTATTTTACTGATGTATGTGTTTTATCTTGCTTTATCAATTATGTTGCTGTGTGATTACTAAGGACAGGCTCAACGTTTAGTATTCGTTCACCATGGCTTGTACTTCTTTGATTAAAACCGCCGTTGGCTCGACAATTATATAACAATATTGATTATCGATAACGCGTTATATTTAGATTATCGTTCCTTTATTTAAAATCAATTCAACACAATCGGTACAGATCTTCTTTTTTTATAAAAAAAACTATTTGGTTGGATTTCATCAATTGTATTTACCTCAACCATTTACACTTTTGAGGTTTGTATTGATTCAAACCTTAGAATTCACCTTAAAACCTTTGCTTTATGTATATAGTAAGATAATATATTTGTATTTACATTTGCATATTATATATAATCATATCCTTTATTTTTAATAAATTGTTTTGCTATATGTTTTAGATGTCTTCTCAACGTCAGTCTTGCCATGACAAACCTACCTAACGACATGTTACCGGGGAACGCTGCGTTTGACAGTTTGGTTCAACAAGATATTCTCATGAATGTATTTAAAGACGGTGTTTTTGGTAGTTATAGGAGAACCAAATTTGGCAACGGTAAGAATGTTTGGGTCACTTTTTGTGCACGTTTGTCAATTCCAAAGTTATCCAATACACTTTTACATTTCATACAACTAATATTTATTGGATTTTGGCTAAAGGAGATATGATTTTCGTACATTTCATACAACTAATATTTATTGGATTATGGCTGAAGGAAAATTGAGATATTTCAAATGGTTTGCTATTTTAGGTAGCTAAATATATCAAGTAATTTGTCAGTGTTATAACGTTTTCTAGTTTTAATAATTCTCTCTTACTCTAAATATTACATACCTACAGACCAATCAACGGGAAAGGTAGATGATGTGTTTCTTGACATACCCGTCAAAGGAGACTTGAGCAGTTTAAGCTGGGTCGAAATGCCACCAGAAAATCCTATCGAACATCACAAGACCATCCACATCACACACGCTGCGCTCAACTTTCGTGATGTCATGATCGCGTCTGGACGCATTCCTATCGATACTGTTACAGAAGGAGCAAGTAATATATCATTATTGGCTAAATATTTTTATTTTTTTTCTGTATGTTGCCATTTCTTGTTATTCACAATCCTGGTTATATTTGTTAAGTTTATGTTATTCAGTGAAGTGTCGGTCAAATATCCAATATTGAGTGGATTTGAAATGAAAAACGATGCTTCATGTTTATAGCTGTTTACCAAACGGTATAACGTTTTTAAAAGTTGTCAATAATTTCATCTGTAATGATTAACTTTCATGTGTTTTAATAAAATTCATTTATCATGAATTGTACTTTAAAATCATAAAACTTGCTTTTGTTCAAGGGAATAGTGATTCAATCTTAGGGCTTGAATTCGCTGGGTTCGATCAAAATGGCAAAAGAAAATTTGGGACCAACATGGGCATGGTAAATAACCTTTATTGGCAGCAAATTAAAACGCATATGTTATACTTTCCTTTGAAAATTTGAATGGAATTAGAAATTCATATCAGTGGGTCGACTTAATATTTTGAATTGTTTTTTTTTTTCAATGATGTCCTTCCAGGATTTACTCAACATTAACTTCGTCAGAAAAGAATATGTTCTCAAAATAAAGTTAATATAACTTGTTGTCAGACTGATGAGTATCCACTGCAAAATATATTTTTGTATTCCTTTGTTCATGTTTCTGTGATACTTAACGAGTTTCTTTTAGACATATATTATTATGACAATATGATATTAGTATAATGTTATTAAAATGATTATTATCATACTTTATCCAATTGTATTCGTTTTCAAAAGAGTATAGCTACTCGAATACAACAGTGTGAATTCCAATCATGGCCAGTTCCACCCAATTGGACTCTCGCTGAAGCTGCCACTGTAGTGATGCCCTATGCTACTGCCTACTACTCCCTTATAGTTCGAGGCAATATGAAGGTAACTGTGGCTCATTTTATGGGTTTTATTCTGATTTAAAGTTTCTTTAACGGATTAAACGACCATTATAGGATACAGCCATTGCATGTCATTGAGTTTTCACAGATAAAGAATCGTTTTTGTGTGTGTTTCTATAAATTCAAAACCGGAAACGAAACGAAAGAATGTTGATAAAATAGAGTGTCGAATGTTATATATTTGTGAGTCTATTGCTCTGACGAAGAAATACTATATTTGTGGTCATTTAATCAATAAGATTTCTTAAGTCTACATCTACATCTTTTAACAACATTGAATTTTGCATTTGGTTTTGTATCTAACAAATTATACACTTTTTGCAATGCAATTTAAGTCTCAAAGCGACGGATTACTATCTTTACCAACCTCATCTTAATCTAAAGCCAGGTGATTGCGTTCTCATTCACTCGGCCACCAGCGGGGTCGGACAAGCAGCGCTGCGTATTTCATTGGCTATGGGATGTGACGTATTTGTCACGGCTGGCACGCAAAATAAAAGACATTACTTGGCGACGGAGTGTGGAATCAAGCTGGATCACATTGCGAATTCTCGAGACTTGTCGTTTGTGAAAAAGTTCCTCAAAATGTCTAAGGGCAAAGGTTATTTCATAACTAATACTTAAGTATATCAATAAATATTAATAAATAATAATAATAATAATAATAATAAATCCACCTTCGGGTAAATAAAACTCCAATATCGCATAAAAATAAGGTCCCTCAAAATCAAACAAATAACGAAACATGAATATTGACATTGCGATGTTTCTATATAGGTATACAAAATAGCTTGAGCAATTGCAATCATACATTTTACATTTTACACTTAACCGTTCATTATTGATAAACAGGAATGGACATCGTCTTGAATTCATTGGCGGATGAGAAGTTTATGGCGGGTTTTGATTTGATCGCCGACAATGGAACATTTCTTGAAATAGGAAAATACGATCTATTTGAAGACACAAAATTAGGTAATATTAAAGTAACAAGTGACTTACGTGGTAGTTGACTACAACTGGAAATTGTTATTATCCAAGTAAATAAAAAGAGTGGTAAAATTAAAAGGAAGTGCCCTTAAAATGCGCTAAGGACATATGCATACAACGTTTAGCATTGTTACATTATAAGTTCGAAATCTTATATATAGATCGATATGAGAAGCTATTTTTACTGATTCATATTTAATTTTTTCGCGTTTCGATCAAACATAAAAGCATCTAACCGGAATATATATTTGGACCATCCTAATCATTCTAAATCGTCCAGTACTTATTCAGTAATACTCCACGTCTTGTATTTAAAGAAATCATAATTATGTTCCATTTATTCATTAGGTCTGGCAGTTTTCCTAAAGAACATTTCCTTCCATGGAATTCAAATAGAGCGCCTTTTCTGTGATGGAAATCCAGATTTGGCAAGGTAACAAACGTTTTGAATAAGGCATGTTACAAGTAGAAAACTGTATTTTGTGTTACCTGGACTAAAGTTTCTACATAAATTCGAACATTCGAATATAGTTGCTTTAGCAAATGTTTGAATTTAACATGATGATGGGGTTTTCTGCATTAAGTTTGCGGCTCATGATATGTGTTATAGGAGATAGCAAATAACTTGAAATGATCATTTAACACCGGGCGTTTCAGAACTTGGTTTACTCTGAATACATATATATAAAGAATACATGAAGTTATATTTTAGGGTGCATAAGATGATCGAGGAGGGTATAGCCAGCAACGTGGTTAAGCCATTGAAACACCGGGTATTTCAGCGCCGAGACGTTGAGAGTGCATTCCGCTACATGGCAGAAGGGGAACATATTGGCAAAATTGTCATACAGGTTATTTGTAATATATAAAATGTCATATAAGCCTCAAGACGGTCTTGTGAGACACTTTCATTTTTGATCTTATTGTTGTTCCAGATGGACGATCACTCGATTCTATGCTTGTAATATTTAAACGCAACTAATATGATTTTATCCTTTGTTTTAATATGCCGAAATTAATATTAAAAAATCAAATTAATAGTGTTCTCTGTGAATATATGTAATGTATTAGCAGCCAATATAACTTGTTGTTTTGACAAGTATATGAATAAAAACACTCAACAATATTATATTTTTAGATGCAAGACACGGACGCTGAAATGCAAATTGAAGATTTCCATGTTCAAACCTATGAGGGTTTAAGACGATCTTACTTCCACCCAAATAAGATTTACATTATAACGGGTAATTTGTTTTTATAAAAAAAATATGGCATACGGTGCGTTTGGCTCTGAGTTGCGAGTAATGTCATTATTCACGTCTTGCGATTTAATCAAATTATTGTCCTTACTTAAGATGGATGGTTCGTCAAAATACAACGCATGCTTAATATAGTGCGAACATTAACAACCGATATTTCTAAAATGCTAGTACTGAGATCTGTTAAATGTGAAGAAAGAGTAAATCATAAACGTAAATCAATGCACATGTGGAATGGAATTGCTATCCATAGATTTTTCTTATCTAACCAAAGAGTATTTCCAAAGTTTCTATAAAATAACAAATATTTCTGTCCCCAGGTGGTCTTGGTGGCATGGGCCTTGAGCTAGCCAATTGGCTCATCCAGCGTGGAGCCAATAACCTCATTCTCACCAGTAGATCAGGAGTAACCACTGATTACCAACGCTACGTCATGAACCGCTGGAAAATCCAAGGGGCAAATGTACTCGTCAGCAAACACGATGTACGCAAAGAGCAGGATACAAAGTTGATGGTTGAGGAAGCTTTGACTCTGGGACCAGTGGGAGGAGTGTTTCATCTGGCTGCGGTAATCAATTTTTATTTCTTTTTAAATAAGTTCTGAACGGTATTTCAAATCGTTAGGTATTTATGTATAATTTGCACACAATAGATGTTCGCATGCTTACTGAAATAATAACTTAAGCGAGAACGCAATTGATCAACTAGCACATTAGAAAATACACCTGTATTATTTGGCTATGCATGTCGAAAGATATACTCCCGGTATCAATAAATACAATTTACACATGGTGAAATAAAGAGTGATGCAAACCAAAAATGATAACTTGAATACTTTTATGAAATAAGTATGATTACAAGAACTGTTTAGTTATATTCCAGATTAGATTCCAGTATATTAACCTTTAATTATATCAAAAATGCTAAAATTCTCAAATTTGATTCAAATTCTATACCTAGGTGCTACATGATGCCTATTTCGATCTACAAACACCAGAAACATTCCAAAAGGTGTGTGATATCAAAGTGAAAGGAATCGACAATCTGGATTTCTTCACAAGAGAATTTTGCAGTGAGACACTTGATCATTTTGTGGCATTTTCATCGATCTCTGCAGGTACATTTAGACATAACAATCCATCTAGATATCTTAAATCTATTATCTATTATTAATGTTGGTGATAAAACGAAACCAATCTCATATCGTATGTCAATGTTCATATTGCAATTAGTAAGTAAGTCTTACCAAATATACGTTGGCAAATTAATTAAGCATGTTTATTTGAATCTAAATTGTTGTTAAATCATGATTGATCTTGGACACTGCTTGTAAGACTGGCCATTCCGACAAGTAAAATAAAATTATTAATCCTTAGACTGACCATTCTGACAAATCAAATATAATGGTTTTTATACATTTAGGCATCGGAAGTGCAGGCCAAACGAATTACGCATTTGCCAATACATACATGGAGAGAATATGTGAGGCCAGGGTTAGAGATGGATATCCAGGTAGGGGCACAAAATATACTTTTTTAAAGAGTAATATAATAACATTTAATAATATTGGTATAAGATCATTCTTTAAAGCTGAGGCCTATGCATAGTGAAAAGGCGCTGTTCATGCAATCTAAGGTCCTGATTCGAATACGACCAAACCTATCTTCACTGGTAAATTAATGTGTGCTCGATCATACATGTTCATTATGTGGTATTTTTTACTTGTTTCATAAGAAGTATAACATTACCTTTATTCTGAAATAATCTGAAATCAGTATTTTAGTTGCCCATTATTTTGCATTTTAGCTTAAGTCGATTTCCCGGTAGGAGCACAAAAATAAAATAGATTACATATTTTATCACTTGCGATTCAACCAACGTTCCTTTACAAATACAATAAAGCATATTTTAGTGTGAAAACACGATTTAGTTACTGATAATATTACCTAGAACAGGGGCATTCATATCATAGGAGGGTTAATTTGATATCTTATTGAGTGTTTCTATTTTTATGCTGATTTGTTATTTAAATCTTATAGGCAAGGCAATCCAGTGGGGCTATATTGGTGATGTAGGAATTGTCCAAACAACTTTGGCTGGCAACGAGCAATTCAGTTTGAACGTGATTCCACAACGAGTGCCGTCCTTTCTGGAAACCCTAGATTTCTTCCTCGTTTCTCCTGTCACCATATGTTCGAGTATGGTCCTCAAGCCACATGCAAAGTCACATGAGCGATCCGAGGACGTTGCAGACCAAGCGATCGAAGCGATTGCTAAGATCATAGGTGAGAGATACTTAACGCGAGGGGTGTATGGAGAGGTTTGTTGGGTCTAAAGTGTGTTCTGGTATTTCTCTTAATAATCTATTCGAGTATCGTCCTCAAACCACACGCAAAGTCACAAGATCGATCTGAGGATGTTGCGGACCAAGCGATTGAAGCGATTGCTAAGATCATAGGTAAGTGATGTGAGGGGCGGGGTGTATAGACAGGCTAGCTGGGTCTTGAGAGCTTTCTTGTATTTCTTGTAGCCATTCGGTTCATTCAAATTCCTCACATCACAAGTCAAGTCATAAAATTGCACAGATGATTTTGCGAATCAATTGTTTGAAACGGTTGTTAAGATGATAGGGGGAGTTGTGAGGGGCGGCTTGTAGGGAGAGGTTAGCTGGGTCTTACGGGCTTTCTTGTATTCCTCTTGCATGGTTTGTTAATCATGCGCAAAGTCATGTTATCGCTCCAAGATCAACAAGGTCTATATTGCTTTCTTAAATTTCCTATAACCATATTTTCAATGTCGGGCATATAATCAGACTATGTGTAAAATAGATATCCCCGATTACACCAAACCTCATCGTGAGCTCATGTTGACCTAAAATTTACTCACACGAGGTCAGCGTGAGGTCATGTTGACCTAAAATTTACTCACACGAGGTCAGCGTGAGGTCATTATGAGGTTTTGTGCAAGCTTGCATTATCATATCATACGTATTGACTTTAAATGTTAACATTTAACATTGAAGAGGCTTTACATATCAATATGTGCAACATCAAACCATCTTGTATTATTTCCAGGAGCCAGAGACATAAGCCGAATCAAGACGACCACCCCCTTGGTTGAGATGGGTCTGGATTCTTTGATGGGAACCGAGATTCGCCAGGTGTTTGCGCGGCGATTCGATCTTCAACTGTCTGTCGGCGAAGTGCAAAATCTAACGCTAGATGGAGTCAAAGCGGTCTTTGGACAGTGAAGGTGTACTGCATTTGTATAGGGTCTATAGAGAATACCTTCTTATAATACACAAATCAATCCATTATTTCGTGTATGTTTATAAACGTTAATTCTGCCTTGATTAATGGATGATGCTACATATTTAATTTTCATTATTATATTATAATTGTCGATGCTATTACCGTATTCTATTATCGTAAACAAGTTGTTTTCGTTATAGTTTTTGTACTAATGATGATATTAAATAACGTACTGTAAAATATAATATATATCACTTGTGTTATATTCATGGACTGCATCTAGATTCGAGGTCTAACGTCTGTAGTCCAAGTGCTTTTTTGACAGTGAAAGGCGACATAATCCACTTTGAACAATACAAATAAAGAGTATGAATCGATTAGTATCGTATGTAAATATAAACGTTATGTTCTGTTTATAGCGGCCTTTATAATGTTACATACTCAATTAGTATATAATTGTTTTGTCATGATATGATTTATGCTATTAGAAAGTATCTTTTAGCTATGACAGGGTACAAATGCAATACGAAAAAGTTTAAATCTCGAAAAGAAGTTAGAGTAAACATAATGTAGGAATTGCATGACTATTCCGTTTTAACCTACTTAGTTTGAAAATCGAAGGGTCCCCTGGTGAGTGACTGTACGTAATTGCATTTAGCTTGTTGCTAGTAGTGTCATGAATGATTATAATCTTGCTTAAATATATCGTTATATATGATAACCTTATAATCTTGCTTAAACTATCAACGGATGGGAGTGGATATACCTTCAGTTGATTTAGCTGCGAGCACATCTATCTAAAATACATTACATTTGACCATCATGGTTGATATCCGGGGATGTATTTAAAATGCGGGTGCATATATTCAGATATTGCTTTTGTTTTCTCTATGGAGATTGTTTTAGATAAAATAAATAACCACAAACACAAATGATATCATTAGAAAATGTTCTACTTGACCGATGATTGATCATGTTTATAGTTTTTGTTTCACGTTTCATTTTAATCGACAGAAAGGTTATAATTTTGTTTATAGTAAAAGAAATATGAAAATTTCAGAATATATGAAACATCAATTGGCCTTTGTAATATAGGTAATTTTGTATATGATGCCTATTATCAAAAAATAAAAACTGGACATACTTGTTATATTTTATTTTATCTATCCTGGCCTCAAATAAGCGTGCATTTGACGCGAGACAACAACGTGACATCGGCGCAACATCCTTTCTATGTCAGTGATGAAAACGAGCGTCCGGGAAAACTTCCATGTATGGTCCTAAATGAGAACTTCCTCTCGAGGTCGGGAAATGTTTTGCAGACTGGGAAATAAGTTAATCAAACAGGTTTACAGAAAACTTTTTCTTTTTGTGTCAAAGCTATATTACGTTGCCATATGATTGTAATCTTTATGATATGTCTTAAGCGAGTCGATGTAAACGTCTTTTATCTTTTTTTCTTCAACATACCTTTTTTACCTATAACGTTTCCAAGAAATTATTTAACAATTTAATTAACAAATAAAGTTTCATTACATTTTTGAACACTCTTTTAAAAATGAATCAATAAATAATAAAATGAAAACAAAAACGAATTTGAGAAAAAAACGTGTTAGTCACACTGCCTCTCTTTTATAATTTGATTATCAAAATTTAATCATTTTATACTGATACATCAGTGACATTAAATCAAAGGGTACCTAGCATTTTCCCGATATCATCTTGAGCTTTTTCCCTTTTGAAAAAGGGCTTTTCCCCTTTTGTTTATTGAAGCTATTTTGAGTGTTTTTATAGATCTTTAATTAATGATTAGATAAAACAGATAAGATTTCGCAAAACAAAAATGTTGGAGTAACTGCATGTGCATTAAATTCGAAAATTGTCAAGATATGTCGAGTAAGCATAAAATAAATATTTGATCGATTGAGTGACTTTTACAGAAAAGCAGGAAGCATTTACGATATCAAGTTATTATCTTTTTAAAAACTATTAAACAGGTGCCTAAGAAATAACTATAGTAATACATTAATTATGATTTGGTAAACAAAAAGGCAATAGTGTTTTTTTAGATTATAATATAGCTAGCTTCATAAAATATAAATGAGTAGTTTATAAACATGCTAATTTGTTGTTGTTGTTTTTATGGACGAATGTGTCTCTGTATTCCATCTAATCTTTACTTTCCTTATCTGCAATCTTTTCGCTTACGAAAATATGCAGGCATTGCAATCTTCCAGTGAAACCAAATATGTTCCCGTGAATCTATTTTCTATATCTTAAAGGCCAAAAAAATCGCCCTAATTTAGACATTTTATAAATAAACTTAATAATTATCGAACGTGGAGCATATGAAGTAAGACTTACTATTAGATTTTCTAGTTTGGAAGTTATATAACATTTAAGACACACATTCAAAAATCACAACGTTTATCTTCTACGCCTTCAACGGAAACCACTGCGACAAATCCCTGCCATCAGAGTAACTCCTCAAAGAGGCCCTAAGCGGGTGAGCGACACGTCACTGACGTCATCCATTGATAAATACCTGAGCTGTATGAACACTGAATCCACCTAGTTTTTTTTTCAGCCAATTTTATTCGCGATTATTAAACATTTTCTAAATTAGAGTTTTATTATTTGAAATGCAAGAAAATACAACAAAAGTCAAATATTTCATCTATTCCGCTCTGTTAAAACATCAGCAAAATCAACACTTTAATAACATGCCCAAAACCAAAAATGAAAAGGAAAGACCGGACCGCATGCCGGGGCAATAAAATCAAAAATATATCCTTGAGAAGCCGTTATTAGCAAAATGATGGGCATTTGAGATGCTAGAAGTCGGAGCTTGAGTGCATCTGAAAAGCCCGTCTGAGTGCCAAATACTTCATATTTTAGGCTTCTGAATGTTATATTTTTGTTCATAGGTTGGCTATATCCAGGATATAGCCCATAGGTTGTCATCAAAACGCAATTTGCATGCCATTTTAGATCGGGTTTCATCGATTATTATAGGACCTATTTTCTTGAATGCGGAATAGATTGAAAAATGTTTGTTTGATTTTTTTATGAGGAAACATGGGTTATTTTGAAAGCAGGTGTATATAAAAATACATTAAGAATAATAATCAAATGAATTTATCTGCTAATTCTACTCAATTTCTGATTGATTATGTCACTACATATCCCTTCGCATTTCGCGAGAGTGTCGACATACATTGTAACATTGTATTGCCGTCGAGTACACCCTCTATCATTTTCTTTGTATGCCAATTTCAAACTTGTAATAAATCACCGTACGACCCTTGACCTTTCCATTAAAAAAATGAGTGTGTTAGGATTTTCTTACTTGTATAAATTTGTTTTCATTTCAGTGATAACACCAACTATCATCAGAGAGGATGTAATGAATATAAAACTTCATGTTTGTGAGGGCAATACGTTGATTGCTGAACCCTCGGGAACGGCGACGGACAAGCGTCCCCACTTGGCAAGACGTCCGTGGACGTTGAGCAGACGCCCTATTTGGGCCAATAGGAAGGTTTCTCCGGACGTCCTTAGTCATCATACACGTAGAAAAGACGTTGCACCGACGTCGCCTCTGAGTAGTACGTTGGAATTACGTTCATCGGACGCCGGGGCGTAAAAGGAAGCCCGAAATACTTTCACGTGGGCCTTAAATAGGTCGTCCTCTCAGCGTCACGTCCTGAATGCGACGTACTATGGACGACCCTTGCCGAGTGGGTCAGGTTTCATCTTCGGTCCGTCCAACCCGGTGTTTTCGGGTCCAGCAATCCACGTATCTCCCTCACAAACATAAGGTATAATTATAGGGTTTCCCTAAAACCACGTTTTTTTTTTCAATGAAATATTACTAAAGGTAAATTTAAAAAAAAAACGTCTGTTGTTTGAATGGCAGTGGCCGGGACCAAGCATGTGGAGAAATAATATGCAAATTAGGCATCGGTGAACAGTTATCTCATCCATCCATAAATATAATTATATTCATTACATGGTTGAAGCAATATTCCTGTCGATCCTACCTGGGCAATATCATTTCGATATAGCCCCGCAGCGGTGACCTTTTTTTATGTCCACACAACGTAAAATGGTTTCATGTAATAAAAGGAACACAATTCTCCGGTTCATACCAAAATGGTTATTGACCCTCGGGACAGTAAAAAAACGTGCCCACGCCCTTCGGGCGTCGGCATTACTTTTCCCATCCCTCGGGTCAGTAACCATTTTGGTATGGACACCTCGGTTATTATTCCAATTATACAAAATTATATTCAATCATATTGTATGTTCATAACTTTGGTTTTGTGACACAGAGACATGAAATATAAATGTCATTGATCGTAAATAGGAAGCTGTCAATGTTTAGAATATATTATAAGGAGTCTCGGTTACTGACATTGAGTTTCTTTCTATGCTATGAATTTTTGCTTTAGATGAAAACATTTTCATTTCTGTATATTATGCTGAATTTACAATAAAGTTCAATAAGTATTCTATCTTTAAGTTTTTGAACGACAAATCATTCACATTGTATGTTTGCAAACTTTTCACTATTTCAAACAAAAGTCGAAGATTGATCTCTCATTGTTAAGTGAAGGAAGGGCAGTTATAACTGCCCTTCCTTCACTCAACAATGACAAAAACTATTTTGTTTATCGATGCCAAGGTCATGTGCCTTGAAAAAATCTGACAATATATCTTTTTTTCTAATTTTAAACTAATTTTTCGGGTTGCAATAAAACTACAGACACAGGGTGAAGTTCAACGCTTGATCAATTCATAAGATCTTGAAACATTTCTACTAAGAGAGAAATTTACTGTTTTTATGAAAAATAAAAATTGTTATATGATAAATACGAAGAGATTCTTTTTTATCCAAATGGTCTTTTTGCCAACCCTTTTATTTAATTATGACAATCTTTTAATAAGAGTTAATTACTTTCCTGTCTCCCAGAGGTTTGAGCAAAAACCAGGCACGTAGCATCCCAAAGTAGATCTTGCAATTTGGAGTTTAGTTTCAGCTTGAGGACATACATACAGTCCAGTGAATTCTAATATTAAAAAACATTTCATTTTTTTCACAGTGGTTAAAAAATGATGCTGTTCGATCCCAAACAGTCTGTAGAAATATGTGATTTGTTCCAGCTCCGACCATTATTGAAACAGAAAAAGTTTGTTTATTGTCCTTGACCAAATTTAAAAGTTTTATTCGGAATTATTTCGGAATTTCTCTGTAGCATGTAGATCTTCATTATAATATTTTTAAAGTTAGTTATTAAATGTACCTATGACTATACAGAAACACCCAATTGTCACAAATAGAAAACAGGGAAAACAGCAAAACTGTCATGTAAACCCGCATAGGATGTATGTGACAAGATATATATTTTTTACATTTATAAACTATGTTTTACATTTGTAAATAGTCTGAAAATATATGAGACATCATCCTATATCAGTTAAATACCAAATGAAAATTGAATTTGAAAATGTTCAATAATAAACGGTACATTTTATCATTGATAGCCATTTTTTGAATATAATTTGAATATTATCAAAAACACGTTTGTATCATGTTGATTTATTATTCAAATCGGTGGTAATTGGTGTGGAGGGGTTGTTCAAGGGTTTACCAATAATTGTGGCTTAATGTCTATGCACGAATCATTTTGTGTGTAAAATTTCATTCAAATCGTTTTATTTAAAGCTCTCTCATATCCACATTTACCCTTTTGATATGTGTATAGTTAACGTGCCAATGTTTGACACTTCTTTAATTAAGTTTTGACTATTTCCGTAGCTTTTAATCGGCTCAAGAGTTATATTAGGGCCTGGCTGCATTGGAGGCCTTTTCTTGTCTTCAAATGTATTCCTTATGGAAACGCAAAAAGCTATCTAACCGACTGTTGTTTGAGTTTCCAACAAGGAATACCTGTACGTTGGAAGACAGGTTTGTTAGAAAAAAAACAAGAAAAAGCTTTCAATGTTGCTAGGCCCTGTGGTAGAATCCAGGTTCGTCACTAAGCTCCCCATCATCAAAATATTTAAAAAATGCATTAATGGTATGTCTAGAATATAATATAATCTCTAAATAAGCAACATTTTACTTAGGGCTTGTTCACAAGGGAAACGACACGCAACAATATACTTATTTGTTCTTTATGAAAGAAGCGGTGCTCTGTAGCTAGTTTTATAAAGAACACACAAGTATGTTGTCGCGTGTCGCTTCCCGTGTGAACATGCCCTTAGTAGTTTTAATGCCCATAAAAAAACTTGCCCACTTTGCAAATTTCACTCATCTACTGCTCCTGGTTTTGACCTTCTTATTAGCAGACAACATCATAATTAAGGGGTAAGGGTCCTGAGACAACAAAATACAGAATGCATATTATTATGTTGCTACTTTAGAACAGTATATCGCTAGACTATATAAGCATGATGACTTCAGCAACTGCACTTACAATCGACAACGGAACATTAAATAATCAATCAAAGATATTGAAAATCTAAATTTAACTGATTTCATAAAAATGGACTCTAATGAAAACCCGTTAAAGGATGATATCGTTATCAGTGGCGTGGCTTGCCGTCTTCCGGAATCGAGAAATGTGGAGGAATTCTGGGAAAATCTCGTTAATGGAAGGGATATGGTCACCGAAGATGATAGGAGATGGCCGCCAGGTAAGATGTTGATAATTATTTTTGGTTTTATATTTCTATAATTAGAATAGCTTTTACGATATAGTTTTATAATTGCGTATACGCCTTCATTATTGGAATCGTGACGACATCGCGATTACTCAAAAGTTTTATTTTGTTAACAAATCGTGTGACGCCCCATTTTCTAATATAAATTTAATAAACTGTTATTTAAATCCCTCCATATATCTTATACATCCCTCATCTTAATAATGATCCTAAATGTTATGTGATGCTTAGAAAATATATATGCATGAACTCGTGCCTGCTAGTGTTTTCTGATCATCTTAAGATTAATGTTTTGTAAACTTGCATGTATTTACTTTATAACGATAACTCATCATTTCGACGAGAACAATTCAAAGCGATTGAGAACCATTCTATAACTTTATACCCTAAGTACAGTGGCACTCGTTCCTAACTTCTCATTCTCCTAATCGTTTCGCGTTTAACGTTAAGCGCTAAACGTTAAGCTAAAGTTTAGCGCTTATATCCACGCAAACCCATTAACAATAAACGCTAAGTGTTAAACGCTTAGCGATTAAGAGGAAAATAAGTTAAAAACTAGCGCCACTGCAAAACAATGTTTTAGTGATCAGCAGGGAAAATCAAAACAATAAAAAGCATCCAACTTCGAAAATCGTTTTATTTAATGTTTTATATTTTTCACAAGGCATCCATGGATTACCGAGGAGAAATGGCAAAATCCCTGACCTTTCCTCTTTCGATGCCGATTACTTTGGAATCTCCTCGAAACAGGTTGATCGAATGGATCCGCAATTGCGCTTATTGCTCGAAGTAGCGTACGAGGCCATCTTCGATTCAGGTATTAAATTGATAATCTTCACGGACTTAGTTTTGACATTGAAAAATTGAATGATAAAATTAACAACAACAGCATCTTACAGGATTTTTAATACTGAGCCAAAGAGACTTCTAATTAAGTATGGTTTTAATTGGCAACATTTCCCATAAAACATATATGCGATTACAACCTTTCAAAAATTAAAATAATATACAAAAAAAAACAAGAAAAATGAGCTCGCATATGGCAATTGTACCTTGAATGTGCGAGCGGGCATAAAACATAAAAGGAACAGCTTTATAAAGCATTTAAAAGATGCTAACATGGCCTAGAATTACACTAAAAAGAGACTCAATTAAACCAACATAAAAATTATAAACATTTTATGGTAATTTGCAATCATGCATCATAAAAATTTTACCGAAACCTAAACAAAATCGCACCGTACATGTACCTTACAACCTTAACCCGTCTGAATTTTTATCGGACCTAGGCCTCGTTTCACACCCACGTTGAGACAAGGTAATCTGCACTAAATGATGTATGTTTTTCTGTTTTTTTTTGTGTGTTGTATTTAGAACGTTCGAAAAAAAGTTTTTCTTCATGATTTTGATTCATTTCACAAACCTGCAAACATCTTTAAAAGCTTCATTATCAACGGCCGTTTTCATTGGTTCCCATCATTCTCTTTCCCTTTATATCGCTTAATCCTCTGAAACCTTTCGATTTATTTTCATAGGATGCAGCTTCAAGGATCTCAGTTCTGGATCAACGGGTGTTTTCATTGGTGCATCGTCCAGTGACGGCCACGACCTTTTGTCCAATGAGAATCCTGACACTTTCTCTGGATACGAAATGAGTGGTGGAAACAGGACTATGCTGTCCAATAGACTGTCTTATTGCTTCGATCTGAAAGGTAATTTTGCAACTACATGGTTGGTATGTAAGCTGCCCTTCACAAATTTAAGATAACAAAAATAATTTCAAAAAGAAGTTCTTCGAACGAACATCTCGCTAAATGCTTTTTTTACTCTCAGTGCCTGGCTATTAAAAAAATAACCACAAAAATATGCATGAATACTTTTGTTCGTTATGAATGTGAATAATACATTGTATGTAGCATATTGCTCTTATAAACCCCGAAACATGACGTGGCATGACTTTTAATGAATTGAATATCTTTAAGGTCCAAGTATGACGATAGATACAGCCTGTTCATCAGGACTGTTCTGTCTTGAATCAGCGGTTAATGCAATAAGAGAAGGACGCTGTGAAAGAGCCTTGGTAGGTGCAAGCAATTTACTTCTGAAACTGGAAAACTCGGTTCAGTTTATGAACCTGAAAATGCTGTCGCCTGATGGTGCTTGCAAATCATTCGACAGTTCAGGTAAAATATAGCATTTTAATTATGACATACAGCTAGAATAACAATGGCGACATAATTGTTTTATAATGTGAAGTATGTAAAGTTCCATATTTTGACATAGAAAATTTACGAAAATAATCTTAAATTCACAAGTTTCAAGGACAACAATTAAATGATAAAAGAACAGATAATTAAGCCTTCACCAGTCAATGTCAGCCCCTGGGATTATTTTATGACTAGCCATAAAATTTATTTTAATTTATTTAATTATTGGAAGTTAGCATGTTTGATAATATTTTTATAGCCTAAATAAAAATATATATAGACCACCTGTTCATTTGAAATTCATATTAGCTTAATTTCATGCACGGCGTTTATGTAGACATTTGAATACTATTGATAAAGTTATCTTATATTCATTTTCTAAATTGTACTCCAAGCTAAACGAAACATGAGTACATATTTTAGTGCAATTATATATGCCCATGAACCATTCCTGAGAAATACCATACAAATTACTAAAAAAAAACACCAATTCAATATCTGCACTTAAAACAAAATTATACTATGCCGCATTTCTTCAGAATCTTTTAATGCAAACCACTCGGCAAGAGTCGTCCATGCCACGTTTCCCTCGGACGTGACCTCAAAAGCACGTTATGTGTTGGACTCCTATGGACATTTTATCGGTGTTTGTTTAGAATTATACGTGCCGACTGTTGATGAACGTTCATTGAACGTCCCCCTTTGTCTGTGGTGACATTACCACGACATAGTTTCTATGTTGATGACAACGGAACCTCCGTAACACTTTTATAAAGTCCTATCCACAATCTATACAAAACCTCATCATGAGCTCATGGTGACCTAAAAATAACTCAAATGAGTTCAGCATGAAGTCATGATGAGGCTTATGCAGACTTGGATATAAAAGATAAGGTCAACCCGATGTTACTTGATGTAATAGTCGATGGATAAAGTCATTTGACTACATGCGTATGTAAACTATCCTGAATTAGAGATTTACCATATACAACATACACAGGAAACACGGCTACTGTAGAAACGTAACAAAACGTAGAAAATATCCTTGCGAACTGGACTACTGAATTTACTAACCAAAACGCAAGAAACCCCCGGCAATCCCCTCAAAAAACGTGTTTTCATCATTAATAAAATTAATTTTGTAAAGCCAACGGCTACTGCAGAAGCGAGGGTGTTGTTGTGATGTTGGTGGAAAAGGCGACGGTGTCACTTAAGTCCTACTTGACAGTGGTCGATATACTTGCGAGTCATGATGGATATAAGAAGCAAGGTATGAGTCTATCAAAAACATGATAAAATACATTCGTTTTTGAATCATCAATATTGTCAGAAAGAAGCAAGCTACGGGCAAACGCAAACCTATGAAATGAACCACTTTTATTTATATGCGTTCATCAGAAATGGCTTTCGTGTATTGCGAAAAATATTATCTTTAAAATTGTATCAGCTTAAAACATACATGTCCTGTAGGGTAATTTGAAAATAACAACCTATAACAAACGACATGTGTTTGATCACTCATCTAATGATGTGTAATTCAACGATTAATTCGACCCGTACAATTCGGTTAATCCCTGAAAGTTTGGAAAAGTTTTATTTTCTCCTTCATTAGGAATAACCCACCCTTCATCGGAAGCTCAGCGCGATCACCTAACAAAGATCTATTCTCGCTCCAAAGTTGATCCCACAACAGTCAGCTACGTAGAGGCGCACAGTACAGGAACGCCCGTTGGGGACCCGATCGAGTTGAATACAATTGCAGATATAATGACTGACGGAAGGAGGAAGCCTCTGTTGGTTGGAGCGGTCAAGTCCAATATGGGACACACGGAAGCTGTCTCGGGTATGCTCGATTGTGGCTACTTTTTTTGTTTGTTTTAACGTCTCATATCATTTTACTGCAACGCATTCTAAAATAAATTATTAATAATGATGTGAATAAGATATTTTTGAAACAGTTATGGTAAAACCTTGGTATTTAACACTTGGATAATACTGTCGAATCGCGTAATGTTTAGTCTCAATGGCAGACTTAGGTTCTCTCCGAACTAACAAAGATCGAAAGAAAACATTGCCTGAGATGAAAGAAACGCGAACGTTATCAATTCAGTTACATTGTTTTGTATTTATCCGTATTATCGTTTAACATAGAAGGAAACATTTACTTTCAGGCCTAGTCGCACTGCTCAAAGTCATCCTTGCCCATCGTCATGGCGTTATTCCGAAGAACCTCCATTTCAACGAACCCAATCCAAACATCCCCAGTTTAAAGGATGGCCGCTTGCAAGTTGTTACTAAAAATACACCATGGAATGGCGGTATAGTAGGAGTCAGTGCATTTGGGTTTGGAGGTGCTAATGCTCATGTCATTGTGAAAACGCCATCTTTAAAGCAGATATCGAATCCACCATCCGAAACAGCACAGTCTTCGGTTCCTCTAATGCTGTTGTGCAGTGGAAACACGGAAGAAACCGTTGAAAACTGCTTGGTTGTTTCCAATGATGACGTAGATATGGTATCGGTTCGAAAATTGCTAGAAAAGCAATCTGGGGATAACTTGAATTTTCAACCTGCGAGGGGTTTTACTTTACCGGATTTGGATATTCTTGAGACATGTCTGAATGAGGTATAATGGCGTATTTTTACGTCAAATAAAGTTGGTTTAATGGGGTGACTAAAGTAAAGTCAAATCCTTATAATAATTAAATGATGGTCTTTGATTTGAACAACTTACTTATATCAAAGCTTCAAATTAATGATGCAGTATTCATTTCGATACTGCCTGATCAAGTGAACGATGTGCACAATATTTACATACTACTTATAGTAATGTTCTAATATATACATAGACATTGATGGTTTACGCTCGTACGTTTATCCATAAATTGTACTAGCCGCACAAATACCTATTAGTTATTAAAATTACTAATGTCTTATTTTCCTTTTTTTAGAAATCCCAAGATCGGTCTCTCTGGTTTATTTACTCTGGTATGGGCACTCAGTGGTCAGGCATGGGACGCGAATTCATGCAATTGGGCCCGTTCAAAGATACCATTACTCGATGTCACAATGCACTGAAACCAGGAGGCTTTGATTTGATGTCGATTATACAAAGTGACGATGAAACGGTGTATGACGATCCACAAAAAGCTTTTGTGGCAATCTGCGCCATACAGGTTTGTTCATTAGACTATCTAAAGTATTTTGACGAATTACGCATTGGCGACACAAAATGGCAGGGATTGACATGGACCATGAAGAATAAAATGCAAACATGGAATAAAATTAACATTATATGTGTGAAATCAATAAACACAATAATCATATTAATCACATCTTGATACTCTGTTTTTGATATCATGCCTATATGCTTATATTACATAAATGACCACATTTAATCGAAACCATCTTTCTAACAGCTTGCCCTCACTCGCGTTCTGCTCTGGCTGGGCCTGAAGCCCGACGGCCTCCTTGGACATTCGGTGGGTGAGCTTGGCTGTGCCTATGCTGATGGGACATTGACTGTGGAACAAACCATTGCTGCGGCATACTGGAGAGGACAAAGTATCAAGGATGCGAAATTGCCAAAAGGGGCAATGGCGGCTGTAGGTAAGGGGTCATACATTGGGAACGTTCGACATAATTAAATAAAATATGTTGTACACGAGCATATAATCGACACATGAATATTGAAAATTCAATTTCATATAGATATGTGAAACCTTAGTTTTCAGGTGTATATTTTCTGTTGTAGTTTAATGTTTAAAACAAAGCACATTTTCAATAGGATATATTTGAACATCTAAGCCAACATTAAAGATTATGAAGGAATTTCATCAATATATACTGTATATATTGGCATTCTAAATTGAAAATATGTTTTGGCACATTGAAAATTATTTTCTGTACTGAATATAACCCAAGGTCTCACATGGGATGAATGTCATCAGAGATGTCCCGACGGCGTTGTCCCAGCTTGTCATAACGCACCAGGGACCGTGACCATATCCGGGCCCAGTGACAAGGTTCATAGCTTTGTGGAAACGCTGAAAGAAGAAGGCGTATTTGCAAAGGAAGTGAATAGTTCTGGTGTCGCTTTCCATTCCTATATCATGGAAGCATGTGCTCCTAGTTTGTCAACAGCATTAAAGAAGGTATAAAATATAGTAAAAAGATTATCTAGAGTTATGTTATATCATGATATATATGTTGAATTCTAGAATATATTCCTTGTAGGTTACTATTTTAAAGGCTCGAGTTTTACTAATAATAAAAAAATGGAACGCTTTAGAATTTCTATATCAAAATCGTGTGAGATATAAAGAAATACAATATATAAAAAATGGTGCCTTCAAATGTTTGTAATAATAATCATAATTATTGAACTTATTTGGTCGTTTCGCCATGTCGTCAATTATTCTATTATGACTTCTTGGGCATGTTTACTCACAGATAATACCAAAGCCTGTCAGACGATCAGAACGTTGGATCAGTTCCTCCTACCCAGAAACAGAATGGAACACAAGTCAAGCCCGATATTCATCTCCAGAGTATCATGTGAACAACGTTGTCAGCCCAGTACTTTTCAAAGAAGCCATGGAACACATACCTGATGATGCGATTGTACTAGAAATAGGTACGATTACAGGGTTTTTATTAGCCAGAAATCTGCCTAGGACATTTTTCGAGGCTATCTAAATTTTGCCTTGATAAAATCGATTTCTACCTGTTTAATTTTTCGAGGCTACCTCAATTCTGCCTTCTTAATCTTGATTTACCCTCGAAATTGCCGAGGGTCGACCCTTATGCTACACCCTGTGATTATGATTAGCTTTATATAAATGTCTATTAATATCTTCTAAATTATGGATATTGAAACGAACTTTGTTATTTTCTATCGTCATTATGCAAGTGGTAGTTTTAACTAATTTCATAAAGGCTTCGCATTTGGAACAAAATTGATTATATTTTTATTTTATCAAAAAGGTCCACATGCACTTCTTCAAGCTGTACTGAAAAGAGGATTGAGTAAAAACGTCGTGCGTTTAAGTACAATGTTGAAAAACAAGAACAACAACATCCAGCATTTCCTTGTTAATCTTGGCAGGTGAGTGATTACAGGATATTTTACTACCCTGATAATTAACAGATTTATATGAGTTGCATACAAAGACGCCTATCAGAAGCATGGTTCCATTTAGGATTTTATATAGTTTATTTCAAATATGAAAATTTTATCATTTTATCAATCCCAGTAAACATAGAGTGAGTTGGTTACAAAGACGCCTATCAGGAGCATGGTTCCATTTAGGATTATATATATATATACTCGACAACAAAAGAAGTGTCCGGTCATCTTAGGTTGATATATTTTTATTGTATCAAAAGTGGAACCCATTAAAAAACGTTTGTTAGTTTCAGTTATGATAATTATAGGTGGTCTCGCAAACCTAACAATCTGGAATCCGTTTGACGAGTATCTCGTTCGTTTTATCGAAGGGCTAAGAAACATTGATTTCGATCATCATTCAATGAGTATCGGTATGAGAGGAACAGCGCTATGTGATAGAGATAGTATAAGGTTTTCGTAACTCAAAAACGGTGAGAAATATTTAATTTCTATGCCACATGCGTCGCAGCGCACATCGTAAAATGTCGGAAAAAACGTGTTTTTGGAGCTTAACTCAGAAAACAATCTTTATCACATTACACAATAAAAGCGGTATGATTTCAAGATAACTCACATGCTCTTAACTCTGTTAATTCCACTTTGAATTCCATTAGCTTCATAGCCTAGACGTAATTTTCGAATAAACTCGGCAAAATTTGAAAGGGATAACTTAACCTGGTTATATTGACGGGGCGTTCGAACGAAAACAGTCATTGTCAATATTATCTTCAAGGGTGTGCAGAATAGAAAACATAAACCAAAAGGCCGTTGCTGTCCTCGTTTTTCATATAAACGATGTCGCGAAATGCATTGAAAATAAGCTCGCTATAGGCGCGGTTTCGCGCAAACAATCTATTTTTACGTGAATGCGCTTTAAATATGTCAGAACATTTTAATCTATAGTTACGAGTTATGAAAAACTGTTTAACGGTCCTTTTAGCCGCGTAATCACTCTAAAATTGAGTAGAATACGTCGATCTGTTTATCGAGGCATACGCTTGCGCGCATTATTGCTACGAGGCTAAGGTGTGGAAATCGGTCATCAGGTTATCTTAGACATGCACGAAACTTGTTTTTGTTTTATTGATTGAAAACTTAAACTACGGATTTAACAAAGGTTCACTGAATGTAAATTTTCGATGAATATCGTGTTGCGAAGTAACCAAAAAATAAGCGAAACGTAATTTCCAAAACGGTTGTAAACCCATTAATGCAGCATTACAAAACCCGTGAAGGCAGCATTTGACATATTCAAACAGTTGTTTTGAACCATTGTACTAAAGCTGGCACTTCCGGTGCTAGCGTCTGGCCATTCGCAAAATCCTTTGTCAACTCGAGCGATCGCCGCAACTGGCTTGAATTTTTGAATATGCACCTAAAGAGTCCAAATGTACCAATTACCTGTACAATTTCTGGCAAGATGGTTCAAACATCCATGAAAATGCATATTTGAGGGTTTGTTACTCGCTATTTCGTTCGTTCATTTTTAAGAGTTCGCCGAATCATCGATAGCAAATATAGAGTCGTAAAAACTCATTAAATGAACTCACATTATGTGTTGTTTAATTTGGTACATAATTGATAAAAATCAACCAAATACTTTTGAAGTTACAGAGATTTGAACAACCGGACACTTCTTTTGTTGTCGAGTATATAGTTTATTTCAAATATGACAATTTTATCAT
This sequence comes from Hydroides elegans, assembly GCA_001703475.1. Lineage (NCBI taxonomy): Eukaryota > Metazoa > Annelida > Polychaeta > Sabellida > Serpulidae > Hydroides > Hydroides elegans. Next base: position 33,087 of record LQRL01054933.1, read on the forward strand.
TGTATCAATCCCAGTAAACATAGAGCGATTTTTTTTTACGTTTTAAAGCCGTACTCTACACAAGATTACGTGTTTTAGAGGTTATAAAAACGTGAAAAAAATCTGATCGTGAATTTTATAATAGTAATACTATTTTCATTAACTCATACTCTTTATCTCTAGGTGCTATATCAACGGCAAAACCCCGACCATATCCAAACTATTCACTCCTGGTAACGGCCCCAACCCAACCAATGCCAAGCTACCCATGTTAGGCGACTGTGTACAATGGGACCACAGAGAAACCTGGCACGTTCCCAAATACAATGGCTCTCAAAACGGACCAAACAATGGCGCTGGTTACGAAGTCCAAGTTGACATTTCACAAGAGAAAGATGCGTATTTGAAAGATCACGTGATCGATGGAAGGATTCTGTTTCCGGCGGCAGGATATCTTGTTATGGCATGGGAAGCGTTGGCGAAACAATGCAATGTTGGAAGGGATGAGCTGGATGTTGTGGTTAAGGATGTGAAGATACATGAATCGACAGTTTTAACAGGAGAAGGTGATTTTTATTGATTATCTTCTTTTCTGAACGGGCCTAGACATTATGAAAAATAGGAATAAAACCTTAAAATCCTTCGTTAGTAATGTTTTAAATGCTTATCCATTAACTATATATCTATTTTAAAAAGTTGTATAAGCGTATAAACAGAAAAAAAAGAATTATGAATATTTAGTAAAACAAGCTTTAAGTGTGACCAGGCCATTAAGCTTCTTCGAAACCGTTCAACAATTGTATGTTTTCTTTCAGAAAAATTGACTTTCAAAGTCCAGATCATTCAAAGTATAGGCAGGTTTGAAATAACTGAGGGAGGAAATCTAAAATGCAGCGGCATAGTTAAGAAAGCGAATGGACACAAGACGATACAATCTGATATCATACCTAACAAAAACATGCAGTCACTTAAGCTGGACAAAAATGGTCTATACCAAGAGCTTCGGTTGAGGGGATACGATTATGGGCCTGGATTCCAAAGTGTTCAGTTCTATAATATGACTGGTATATTTTCTAATGACAATTTTCATTCATGCTTCAATGATTTAATAAATGCATACATACAGTTTTGCCAAGCTCCATAGTCTTCGACTTTGTGATCCATTTTAAAATGTTTGTTATATGTTTTTATTTTTTTTTTGTAAGCAGACTAATATTTGACAATGCGTTCAATTGCGATTTGTACATTTTAGAGAAAATGGGAAGCATATCTCACCGGAGCAATTGGGTGACATTTTTGGACGCGCTCATGCATGTCATGATAGTGGAAGAACATTCAGAAAGGGCACTGCGGGTCCCGACAAGAATTCAGGAATTGTGTATCACACCGTCACGTCTAACGATAGACTCCAAAGGTGGGAATTCGTCATACTATTGAGCATATAACAGAAACAATTTACATTACTTTTATTTTATTCGAGTCTCACCGTGAATGATATCACCAAAACCCAAATGAACTATTTTTAGCCAAAATGAACCTGTTTTGTAGGGATTTACAGATAAAATCAAGGAAAATGCATGCATGTATAGTTTTCACATAAATTAGAGTCTAACTTTCATAAAATCGTTATGTTAACTTATTTGACTGGTTTTATTAACTTATACAAGCACAAACAAGACATATTCGCATTTTGTCGTTATTTATTTCATGCAAGAACTCTTCTAAATGTAGGTGTATAACATATATTCACCATGTATACATTTCAGACATCGCCGTTTGCTATGACAAGCGTCTACTTAAAGTTCAATGCAACGTAGCATCTATGCGGCGCGTTACAGTCACAACACTTACACGGAACACAAATATCAACCAACCCACGCTGAATGAATACCGTTTCGAAGCATACTTCAATGAAGATGGGGTTTCAAATAATATAAAACCCATTGAAGCTGATATTAACAACACAGAAGGTGACATTATTCAAACAAGAGCAAAGATAAACAAAACAGGGCCTGGCACCAAAATTACAGAACCAAACAACAACAATACAATACTCAACATGGATAAAACAGGGCCTAGCACCAGTGGTACAGGGCCTGGCACTAAAATGGAGGCTGGCTTATCGCAGGAAGATGCGGCCGAACTCAAGAACAATCTTAAGGTTTTATACGAGATTTTCATTGAAAACACATTCAAGCAACGTATGGTGATAGGCGTCAAAATTGCTACCGTAGACGGAATCGAAACTTTGAAGCAACTCTTTGAGATTACAAGTGCCTTTTCGATTTTTCAAGTTCAATTTTGGGTTGTGAACACTGATGCCATCCTGGAAAGTCAAATAAACAAGACACATGCCGGAGATGCCCGGTTTATCAGGGAAAACGAGTTGACCGATTCTCTCATAGAAAGTACAGACTTATTTGTTTATGAATCAGTATCTGTAAATGGCGACATATTATCAAAAATGGCGGACAGATCCATGATAATGTTGCAAACGAGCAGAAAAGAAGCTAGATCAATTGCAATTAACCAAAAGATACAAGACAAAGCTACACATGTGATTGCAAGGAGATATTTAAACGACACGTCCTTTATGTTGCTGAGATCACCTCCAAAGTCCACCTTGACACCCCATGTTATTCATGTTGAGAGTGATGATTTCGAATGGGTGCCAACGTTGAGGCAGAAATTAGCGGATATTGCTGAAAAACCGAATCATCGGATATGGCTGGTTGCATCGCAAAATAAGGCGACGGGATTGGTTGGTTTTGTCAACTGCTTGTTTCAGGAATCAAAAGTCAAACAATTGAGGTTGGTTCTAAATTTGATGTTTACAGTAGCATTTAAAAAACACACCGTTTCTTTTTCGTTTAACATACATGCATATCATATTCATGCATTGGTTACTAACACATTATTTCGTACCAATTCATACTATAATACTGAACAATCATTCTGAAATAATAACTATAAAGTCATGTATAGTTATTGTCTCGTTTTGAATTCTTGTATTGTGTCTTTTTAGATGTCTGGTAAACGTTAGTTTAAAAACAACAGATTTTCCAAAAGACCTGCTACCAGGAAACCCAAAATTCAACGATTTGGTTCAAAGAGATGTTCTCATGAATGTGTATAAACACGGTTATTTTGGAAGCTACAGAAGGACACCATTTTTGAAAAGTCAGTTTTCTACCTATGTTATATGAAGTCATCTAAGTCACATAATATTGTCGCCATGTATATGAGAGTATTTTAGAAATATACCACAGTATCTACAATATGTATTCATGGTTTTAAGATCACCTTTTCTCGAGATGTATCTTACACAATGTCGTATTTTTTTCATAGAAAGTAGTTCCCCTTTGAGATAAATATTATACATTGCATTGAGCGCTATGCGTACTAAATATGATATCAATAACATCTAATATTTTCTATGCATATCTTTGTTTCAAAAAATGTTTTCTTTTTTAAACATATTAATGCACAATAATATTATTCACACAGATAAAACCGCGGGTCAGCTGAATGACGTGTTTCTCGACATACCCATCAAGGGAGATTTGAGTAGTTTGACCTGGGTCGAAATGCCACCTAAGGATCCTATAGAAAGTCACAAGACCATTCACATAACACATGCTGCGCTCAACTTCCGTGACGTCATGATTGCGTCAGGACGCATCCCTATCGATACTGTGGCGGAAGGAGCTAGTAAGATTTAGTCCATATTGTCTTTATAAATATCAAATCTAGATTCACCCCTATCAGTCTTATGTAGTCACAACCTCTTAAAATGCCAACATGTCTAAAAAAAACAACTTATTAAAAATGTGTTTGTACAATTTACAATGTACAATGTATTATATTGGACAAATCAGAATGATTGTTTGTGTTTTAGTCTATTTATTTTTATATCAAATCTTGTTTTGATAACAGGGAACAGTGACTCCATCTTAGGACTCGAATTTGCTGGATTTGATGAGCTAGGCAAACGATATTTTGGTACCAGTATAGGCATGGTATGAATTGTCATTAATTGAAAACTTTCTGATTAGTCGTATTGATAGTGCCTAAATAATGAATAAATTCAAATATTATGAAGAGTACATCTTTATATATTGAGTCACGATATTACACATGAAGATACTATACAATTGCGAAAAAATCGTGTTTTAAAGTGACTCACATGTAGCTTTCAACAAAAATTTTCGGTAATAGACCTTCTATTCAATTTTATATTTGCCAAATTACTTTACATTAAATTTCAACCGCGTTTTATAATGCCAATTCATGCCTTTTTATTTCCAGACCTTTGCAACCAGGATCCCCCAAATGCCATACCGAACCTGGCCAGTTCCTCCCAATTGGACTCTTGCTGAAGCTGTTACTGTCGGAATGGCCTATTCGACCGCCTACTACTCGCTTATACTTCGCGGCAATATGAAGGTAAATATAAAAACTATTTTCTTTTATCGTGATTAAATCATATTTTGTAATACTAACAAAAACCCTGTTGATTGTATTTACGCTTTTATTGGATTGTCGCATCACTCTTAATTGTTTAAAAAGTGATACGTTTCCTAAAACAAACCTATTCATAATATAATAAATACTATGTATATATTTTACCCATACGTTTAATTTACATATTCTATGAGCTTGTTGATATGCGATTCTCATATGTATCTTAAACAAAACGGAAAAGTACAATTACATTGCTATGTCAATTCACTAGTGTTCTAATACAATAAAATATGGTCGATCTTACCAAGTAATTGTCTTTTACTATGTTTTTTTATCATTCTATAGCCTGGAGACAGGGTTCTCATTCACTCGGCAACCAGCGGTGTCGGACAAGCAGCTCTGCGCATTGCATTGGCTATGGGATGTGACGTATATGTGACGGCTGGTACCCAGACAAAGAGACATTACTTGGCCACTGAGTGTGGGGTCCCGCTGGACCATATTGCGAATTCGAGAGACTTGTCGTTTGTGGGAAAGTTCCTCGACGTTACCGATGGTCAAGGTACATGATTTGGCATATCTTGACAAAATAGATTACTACTAAATATATATTATTTCCATTCCAATTTAATTTACCATTAAACAAGAAATTATATCATAAATATTTAGTTCATACCAGACGTTAATTTATTTTGATTCTCATTGAAATCCCAATAATATGCCAGCCTTCGTTATGCATCGAGGAAAACTTAATTTTACAGCTCAACATAGCCATATAATTACAAATAGGCATATTATTGTTATCATTCAAATACCATATAGGAATGGATATCGTCTTGAACTCACTTGCGGACGAGAAGTTTATGGCTGGTTTCGATTTGATCGCTGATAACGGAACATTTCTTGAAATCGGAAAATATGATCTTTTTGAGGACACCAAACTAGGTAATTTGATGAAATAGGCATCTACAAAGGTTATGCCTAGCTGAGAAAATTATAATAAGAATATCAAAGATACATCATTTTAAAACAATGCATACATTTTTTTAAATTTTTAGCATATGTCTACCTGTGATTATTTTAATAACATGACAGAAAACTATTTGTTTCAAAAGATATACCAAATCTCATGCATTCCATTGAAGGTCTGGCAGTTTTCCTTAAGAACATTTCCTTCCATGGTATTCAAATAGAACGCATTTTCTGTGAGGGTAATCCAGATTTGGCAAGGTAACATATATTCTGAATCATGCATATCGGTAGTAAAAATAAATAGTTCATAGTTAAAATTATAACTATATATTGCATACAAAATGAAAGACATGAAGTGAAACAACTGTCTGATTTAAGCGGATGTTTAAGTTTTGTGTCTTACCATTTTATTGTATGCTTTACATTGTGTACTTCGGCTTATTAAGGAGCACATCGGACAAAGCAAGATATATGATTTTTCAGAACCAGTTTTATTTCATTCAATTTATGTAATTCTGTGATTTATATTGTAGGGTTCACAAGATGATCGAGGAAGGTATAGCCAGCAACGTGGTTAAGCCACTGAAACATCGGGTATTTAAGCGCCGAGACGTCGAGGGTGCATTCCGCTACATGGCGGAAGGAGAACATATCGGGAAAATCGCCGTACATGTAAGTTGATAATTTTGTGCTAAAACAACGACTCTTAAAACTAAAGAGTTAAAAAAATATATAGATTAATAAATTGACTACATGTCAATGCCGCCACATCAAACACACCATTTTATTCATATGTCTGTCAAAGATGACGTGTGGGATCTTGCTTGCGGTGCTTTATTTAGCTTATAAGAGGTAATGGCCTGAACTTAGGTTATTGATTATTGTTCTTTTGTCTAT
>LQRL01054954.1:14918-32225 GCA_001703475.1 Hydroides elegans
ATAATTGGAAAGACACATTTTGCGAAATACATTTATTTCAAACACCTAAAAAATGGGCTCGCGCCTTCGGCGCTCATATTTTAGGTAAGTTATGTTCAGGTTGAATATCACGCGCGAATGTCACTTTGCCAGCGCGAGTGTCGTTTTAGATGACGGTCGCGCTTGCGCGACCGTCGATTTTGGGTTAAAGTGCACCCCTGTGGATCTGTGCTGTCGCATGTCGATGATAGATATAAAAAACATGAAAGAGTTCTATATACCTAGTATTATTATTGCCATACACACTTCGATGCTTCTATACGTGTTATCAAATATCATCATGCTATTCGATTCCCCTATGGCTTTGCATCGATCAATATTATGTTACTCTCTATATGAGATTCTCCCGTAGTGAAGCACGACCTTAAACCATTGGGCAATGTCGATAACATACACGAAATGTCGCGAGGCCAAATCTATACACAGTTCTCTGCGTCTGTTGTAGATGGCACACACAGACTCGAGCAGCATCGATTGCACGCAAGTAGAGGACACCACCATCAAACCCGACATTTACACTCAATATCTTACCAAACTAGACAAGTCCTGGTCGTGTGTGCTCTGTCTCAAAATCCTCACGAATAAGGACAATGCCAAAAGACATGTGCGAACAGTGCATTTTAACGAGCGGCGCTATCAATGTGCGTATTGTGCGAAAGCGTTTCATCAAGATGCGAATCGATTCAGACATCAAGCGAAATGCCCGAAAAGGCTGCAAGAGGCATCGAGCGAAATGAGGCTTGGTCCAGTAGAGCCACTGCCTGATGAGACTTTGGATATATTATAGATGTTTTCCCGGTTTTTAATAATGTGAATTATTAGCTTGCAGCCTGTCACCTTGCCACAGTTCATTAAATTTGAATAAATATTGAAAAAAATGAAAACATACAGAGCACGTGATGTTATATAATAAATATAAGCAATAAAGCTAGAAATAATAGATAAGACAAGGTGATGCGTAAGTTATGTGAATGTCATTGTTTTATGAATGATAAATCCTGATGATAACTATAGAACTATAGAACTGCATTTAGTTGATATTGTAGCACTTGGACATCTTTGTGATTTACGAATGTTGGTTAATACTGGTAAATGTTATAATAATAAATAAACGAATACCTTATCAATCTTGATTTACGTGTACTTATCTTTGTTATAAAAGGCCAGACTCTCTGAAACAAACCATTATGTATTTCAATTAACTTTGAAATATATATATAAAAAAAGAACATCAAAACAAAAACATTAAGCTCTCCTTTTTGGTTTGTTTCAGAGAGGACGAAGCTTGCCTTTGCCTCCCTTTCGCACATCCTCCTCGTTCGCATCTTCAACAACTTTTCCCCGACTTGACACCGCTCATTTACCTTCCACGTGTACACAAAAAGATACATCGGGCTGTCGCACGTGTCAGCAGAGTCACGTGATTAAAAAAACGAAAATCACCGTCAAGGCAGGAAAACCAACTGATTATCTGCAAGCGGCAGAGGGAAAATGGATTTGTACGTTGTGCATGAAAGTGTCCAGTGATAAGTCGTGTGCACGCAAGCATGTGCGTTTCGTGCATATGGAGATTCGGGATTATCCGTGTCAGTATTGCTTGAAGAAATTCCAGACTCGCCAGATGGCGGGAGTGCATGAGAAAACGTGCAAATTGCGGACAGGGCAAGGACCCATGTGAAGTTTGAGATCTGAGATATGAGAGTTTGAGTTATTTATATTGAGATGTGAGACTGAGATTGAGATCATGAGATATCAAACTTTAAGATTCTAGTCAATGTTATATTATAGAAACAGCAAGCATAACAGTCTAGTGAGAACTGAATGGAAGATAATATAAGTAACTTTGAATTGAGGGATGTATGGATCTACCATAACAGCAAAAAAAAAGAAACATACAATGTAGATTAAAATTTGCCTAAATTGTGGTGTATGTGAATGGTTTCTACATTGTTCTTTTTAGCCACGGCTTGCTTCCACAAGCCGTGGGTATTGCGACTACTTTTTGTTGTTTAGTTAGTTAATCAATAGTATGTAAACTTTTCTTCTCACAGGTTCTCCTCTAAGAGTTCTTAACCGATTTTGCTCAAACTTTTTTTGAGGCATCCCTATATGGTCCTCCATATAGGGTGTGCTTATGTAAGCAATTGTCCTATATACGCCCTTCTAAAAATCGAAAACATATTTTTGTGACTGGAGTTCAGTTGCTTCACAAGAGTGACGTGAGCGATAATATGAGCCATTATCTAATTTGTTTATATTACGCGACCTTAAGACCTCTTAAGCATAATGTGGCCGAAGGTAACGCTGCAACAACTGAAAGTTTATTGATAATCAAGCGTGATACTTAAAAAAGGTAAACGGGTATTTTATAGATAGCGTGATGGTGTCGACTTTGTTCTCGTCAGTGATCGGGTTCGAGCACATTTGTAGAATAAGAGTAAGATATAAAAACAAAGTACATGTATGCCGGATGTTATATTAACCTAAGTCATTTTAGTGCTATTGATTACTCCTATTTTTGTTTTATACATGATCATTCATAGTTTCATATAACTATGATCAATGTATTATCGCGTTTTCAAACATTCATAAATATATGAGACATAGATAATTAATGTAGTATGAAGAAGGCTAGTGTAAAGTGATCGTGCTAATGAATTGGATATTAAATCAAACTTTTATTTGAAGCACGAATCTAAAATAAATCCTTTCCGTTAGCAGAGAATTTATATATCTTTATAATTTTTAATCGCTTAATGGTTCGCTTGGATTCGTTGGTGGCCAACTAAGTAGTGAAAAAGCTGTTAGGTATCATATTCACAGCAAAACTTAGTAGTGAAAAAGCTGTTAGATATCATATACCGTAATTACCGGTGTATTACCCGCACCGGTGTATAACCCGCACCCAGGTGTTTCGTTTGTAAAATCGGTGTATAATCCGCGGGTTATACACCGGTAATTACGGTACATTAGTTTGTAAATATCTTTATCAGAGATACCACCAAGCACAATGATTAAGCACATTTATAATATGCAAACATAATGAAACATAGAAAATATATTTGAGCGAGCTGTGGCACACTGTCCTTGCACAGTCTTGTTTTAGAAGTCGATTCTTTGTTATATGTTCTTTAGTTGAATAAAGTCGATACAACTCAGATGTTCGCTCGATTCCAATAGAGATTGGACATTTAGGCGACCAAACGGCAACAATATCCTCACATGGAAATACAATCATAATTAAAATTAAATTGTGTACTCTACATATATCAAGATAACCTGTTCTATCAAAATAGATAACACAACATTTAGTGCATGCCGAACGAATCATTAACTTAATTTTTGTCTAGTAACTCGACAAAAGATTTGTCAAAACAGTTAAAAAACATAATAATCAAAAGTTATATATCTTAAAAATATTTTCTTGAAAATGAAAATATTTATAGATTTATATACCTGTATATGATTTATTCTAACATGTATCTAAAAATATCGTAATAAATGTTACTTAGTTCTACTCATAAGAATAATACAAAATAATACTCTTCATATAAAACATCAAATCATATACAATGTACCTTCATAAAAGGAAAAAAAAAGTTTTTTTTTTCGACAAATGAGCACATCATTTTTTTACGGCAAATGAGCACATTAATTTTTTTTCTTACTTATGATATTTAGACATAAAAGCCACTTCGCTTGTGACTGAATTTTATCTAATGCTTTAACGAGATATGGATGAAATATGTTTGAATTAAATGTAAGCTATACTTTCATAGAAACAAAACTTAGTACGCGAAAAGGAAGGATGGGGCAGTTTCACAACAGAAGTAAGTTCCTTATAGTTAAAAATTATTTATCGCAAAGATATATTGTTATTAAAGTTATCTGTTAAGTTGATTTAATTGTATAAGGTTCAGTTACCAGTTTAATTTCGAGTTCGAGTTAATAAGACGTTGTTAAATAAGACTTATGTATGGAAGAGGGGTCTTAGAAAACCATCTCTAGTTTACCGATATTTCGAGTTAACCGTACAAGAGTTAACGAGGCCCTAGTGTTTGTGTTATTTAACATGAACCGGTATTGCAAAGTTATAAACAAAATTCTCGTGTAACTTTTAAAATAAGTTCATTTAAATGCAATCGCATGATGATAAACACTAAACAGATGATGGTAGGCATGTGAAAAAAAACTTATAAGCTAATCGAAATAATTATAAACAAATATGTTAAACGTGATTTGTTCATGCTTTAAAGGCTCTTAATAAGCTCCTTAAAAATATATATTTCATCGCATAAATCCAAAATTGTTTTAATCGATGCGGCTTGAAAACCTTAATTCACTGTTGTCTTTTTTTGTACTTTTTGAAGTCTTGCCTACACATCAAACCGCATCGTGACCCACATCCTGTTTGCGACGAATGCCGTGAAAAAGCCGGCCGACCACTTTGCACCAAAACCAACACGTGTCAATATTGTAAAGACCTCGATCGTGCCACGTGGCTTTACATTTTGCTATCGCGCAAAAAACGCCAATATCGCGCATGGCAATCGAAAGTAAGGGAATCTGGAATGGATGCGGAGATTCAGTTTGCAAGACGCGATGGTGAAAACGAGACCAGTAATGCAGTTCCACAAACACCGGAAAAAGTGATGCCGAATAAAAAACGCGATGGTCAAAACGAGGTCAGAAATGCAGTTCCGAAAACAACGGAAAAAGCGATGCCAATTGAAAGACGCGACTGTCAAAATGAAGCCAAAAATGCAGTTCCACAAACAACTAAAATAGCGATGCCGATTGGAAAACGCGATTGTCAAAACGAGACCAGAAATGCAGTTTCACAAACAACGGATAAAGCGATGCCGATTGAAATATGCGATGTTGAAAACGTGGTCAGATATGCAGTTTCACAAACATCGGATAAAGCGATGCCGTTTGAAATACCCGATGATCAAAACGAGATCAAAAATGCAGTTTCACAAACATCGGATAAAGCGATGCCGATTGAAATACACGATGATCAAAACGAGGTCAAAAATGCAGTTTCACAAACATCGGAAAAAGCGATGCCGATTGAAATACAAGATGATCAAAACGAGGTCAAAAATGAAGTTTCACAAACATCGGAAAAAGCGATGCCGATTGAAATACACGATGATCAAAACGAGGTCAAAAATGCAGTTTCACAAACATCGGAAAAAGCGATGCCGATTGAAATACGCGATGATGCGAACGGGGCCAGAAATGCAGTTTCACAAACATCGGAAAAAGCGATGCCGATTGAAATACACGATGATCAAAACGAGGTCAAAAATGCAGTTTCACAAACATCGGAAAAAGCGATGCCGATTGAAATACACGATGATCAAAACGAGGTCAAATATGCAGTTTCACAAACATCGTAAAAAGCGATGCCGATTGAAATACGCGATGATGCGAACGGGGCCAGAAATGCAATTCAAAAAGCATCGGGAAAAGCGATGCTGATTTTAAAACACGAAAGTCATAACGAGACCAAAAATGCAATTCCACAAACACCTATAAAAGATATGCCAATTTTTATATGCGATGGTAAGAACGAGGCCAGAAATGCAATACCACAAACAAAGGATATAGCAAACAAAGGAAACGCATCAAGATGTGGAAACTAAAGAAACTGAGAAAACTCATGCAAGGAGAAAGCGTCAGCGGCTTGCGGTAGTCTCAAATGAAACGCCAACTAGGAATGGTGACACTATTATGAATACAAATTCATCCACTAAAACGCATAAAGATGTGGAAAATCAAAGTGATTATTCGCATGCAACGGCAGCAAGAAGAAATCTTCGATCCACTAAAGAGGATGGAAATGGTGCCCCTAGTATTGATGCAAATTCATCACATAAAACGCCTCAAAATGTTGAAAATCAAGGTGGTTATTCGCATGATACGGCAAAAAGAAGAAAGCTTTGATCCACTAAAGTGGATGACCAGCAACCTGCGGGATCTTCCATAACCGTTGAGACGGAAATGGTGTCCCGGCCTAAAAGGCCTTTGACGATGCAAGGCAATGAACAGGTGAATGGAAACACATCTCTTAATATGTTTAGAAATATGAAAAAAAACATTATTCTTATTGAAATAAACCTCGTTCATGAGCAAACCTTTTATCATGACAATTTTATATTTTGCTTTATCAGCGTTTGAAAGTTGACGATGGGTTGCAATAAAACAAGTGAATAATCTGTAATTATTGTATGCTTAAATCCAGAATAATGAGGCATATCCCATTTATGCTTGATATCCCATTTTAGAAACATTTTGCTAATACTTTTGTAGAAGACACCACCAAGCAAAATGCGAGCATCGCCAAAGAACTAAGGGAGATCCACATCCGTTGTGTGAACCTTGTCGTAAGAAATACCAAATACCTATATGTAACCACTATAAACATTGCGATTTTTGTCGCTATAAAGATTCGCGCTATTGGAAACGAATCAAAAAGGCACATAACAATCGGGCCCGTAGAAAAAAGGCAAAATAACACCTTGAAACATGATGTGGAATTTGAAAAAGATGGGGAAGGCGCAGAAAAACAGCATGACAAAATGATCGAAGGTCTATGTTACCATCGTAAAATTATTGGCGTTCCCCATCCACTCTGGGAATGTGTAAGATCAGCGCGTCGCAAACGTGCATTGAGAAGAATTGAAAGACAAGAACAAAGTTGTGCGGAATCCGACGAAAACAATAGGGAGGGTGCCCAAAAGCGGCATGACAAATCGGTCGAAGGTCTTTTGTTACCATCGTAAAATAATTGGCGATCCGTATCCACTTTGTGAAACCTGTCGTGAAAACAGTGGCCTACGGCTTTGTACAAAGTGTGAACCATGCGAACTTTGTCGCGATAAAGACAAGAGTTACTGGGAGCGTATAAGATCAGCGCGTCGCTTACGTGCACTTAGAAGAATTGAAAGACAAGAACAAAGTGATGCGGAATCCGACGAAAACAATGGGGAGGGTGCCCAAAAGCGGCATGACAAAATGATCGAAGGTCTATGTTACCATCGTAAAATTATTGGCGATCCCCATCCGCTTTGTGAAACCTGTCGTGAAAACAGTGGCCTATGGCTGTGTACAAAGCATGCGCCGTGCGATCTTTGTAGCGATAAAGATTCGCTCTATTGGAGACGTATAGCGAACACGCGTATCAAGCGTAAATATTATAGAAGAAGGCAAAGTGCCGCTCAGAAAAGGGCTCGAAGTGAACCCCAAATTAAATTTAACATGAGCTTGAAATCAGTAGATTCTAGCGCTCAGTGAGTCGAGGCAATGTATAATAGATAAAGCAATGGAAACAGTTACTAGATATCGTTGTTTTGGAATTGAGATACGAAAATTTGAATTGATCAATGGAACACCTTACAAATACAACGCTTGAATAGTACAAAATATAGTTGACTCTTAGTTAACTATTTCTACCGCAGATGTTACATGAATAGAATGTTGAGCAAGATTATCTTTACTAAGGTGGCAATGAATCATAGTATGGTAAAATACATGTATTTTACATGGCTTTTCTTAATGATATTCAATATCTATCAAATAAGGTCTTTGTTCGCAGTGATGCGAAACAACTTAGGTACAAATGTTTTCATCATATATTGTTTGATATGTTTACTCATAAACGGTAGTCATAATGGTATATAGAAATCGGTTCATGTTTCTGTTAAGATTGAATATTAAATCGTTGATAACATATGTGACTTCTTATTTCGTGTATCATGTGTGTTGTAGTATCCTTCATCTTTGTATTTCGAAACGGTCGTCTTCTATGTTATAATCTCCTTGTTCGGAACACACTTTTAATTAAAGTTATGGAATCAAGGTGAAATTATCTTAGCCCTACATATATTTCAATTTTCTAATTATCTACCCATACGCAACCTTTGTGAAGTTTATATTGATTTGATTAAATACATTTTAATTATATGATTAATACAATTCTTAACTGCATAGTCTGCGAAGCACTTGATAAACGATTTCTTCATAAAATGAATTATTTCTTTTTTCTATGACAGCAGATGTGTACAAATGGCATTACATTTTAATTTAAACTTGGTCATACTATTAAACGTTATTCCTGTTGTTGTGTCCCCTCGATGTTTATACTGATTTTCAGCTTTTGAATTTGATTTTAGAAATATATATGTTTTTGGTTAAATGTTTATTATTTTTAACAAACCAGTTGCTTGTACACGTTCTATAGTATGATGATGATGATGACGTTTATCCTCCTTAATCCCCTTAAAAATATCAAGCTTGGCTTCACCTTAGCTTAAACTGTAAATTGTAGAGCTTCAGAAATTAATGTGCTTTAGCTTTTCGCTTTTCTGCCATGTATTTTTAATTTTGCTAAATAAAATTGCAATATTTTATATGATCTCTCTCTTAACTGTATCATAGTTAGGCTAATGTTATCATTAAACAATAATTTTAATTTCGATAAGTGTAGCTACATGGGCGAATATCAGCCGTCGATTATAGGGATTAAGCACACCTGGCCGTTTGTAAACCTGATTAAAAATTATGGAAATGTGATTGCAAAGCAATTTCATAAATTGTTTGGATTTTGCTGAACGGCATGTGACTCAAATATTTTACACGATATGGATGCAATGCTACACCATTTCATGTAGAATCTATTGAGTGATACATTTTCATAGAAATATCATAGAACGCACTCAAATGGATAAGACAGCCTGATAAGCGGTGAGTTTATTATTTTAATTTTTATTTGAAAGTTAAAGCAAATTATATATATTTTAATGTCCAGATTTGGTAGTGAATAGTAATTTATTTGGAAGATTTACTTATTTTCAAGTAATCTTATAAGCGTTAATCTTAAAAGCGTTAAGCCCATCCCCTCTTGCAATCAAATAAGTAAACATCGATCACATTTCTGGAAAATTCTTGTTACAGGAGTGTCTTCTGCTCCTAACCTAGAACATTCCATGGTGCAAGAAATCTTGTATGCCTGAGAAAAGAATGAACAAAAGATGCTCCAAGAAGACTTTCTAGAGAACGAAATCATCATGATTTGATATTTAGAATAACATAGATATAGATATTTAAGAATAACATATCAACACAGTTTTAATTAACAAGAAGATATTCATTTTTCATTATTGATCAACTTAAAATTATAAAGACAAATACTAAAATCTATATGATTTGAAATAGAAACGGTTCTTTAAGATAAAGCTAATGAAAATGTACGGGAATACTGTAATAAAATCGAGTGAAAGTAATATTTCTTTTCTTTGATAACGGTCTTAAAAGATGAGTTAAATATCTAAATATTCAATGCTCAATTGAAAGGTCTTTCGGGGCATCATTGTTTCATAATTTCTCAGGCAACATGGCTATACTCAATGATTTTTACACTGGATTAAAAATGTTAAAGCACAACTACCCCTTCCTCCTTCCAAAACTCTTTCTCTAAATGTATGGCCATAAGGTTCTCCCTACAAGTCGAACCCAATTCTCAAAACAACATCGATAAAGGTTTAAAATATGAACTTTGCAAAATAGGTGTCCGTAAGCAAAATCTGTTTCACTCATTAGCTCATTCAACAAATATATAACTACATTTTATTTTTTCCCTATTTCAGAGATCATGCTTGCACATCAAGCCCCGTGGCGATCCCCATCCAATATGCGACACATGCCGCGAAAAAGCCGGTCAACCCCTATGTACTGCCACCAAAACCTGCAAATACTGCAAAAACCTCGATAGTGCCACGTGGCTTGACATTTTGCTATCACGCAAAAAGCGTCAATATCGCGCATGGCAGTCGAAAGTACGAGAATCGGGCGCGGATGCGACAAGGCCCATTGAGATTCGCCATGATGAAAACGAGGCTACAACGATCGCGCATGCGCAAAAAACACAGGGAAGTCCGATACGTAAACAGGCGGCGTCGTCGAAGGAGAAGCAAGGAGCGAGTGGTATATCTGAAGTGGAGGCACCGCAAAGTTCGGATGGCCTACTGCTCCTAATGGATTGTGAATCTATCGAGGATGAGGTAAGCAGTATTCGAAAGCTTATCCTTAAGGTTTACAAAAATCGTTTCTATAAGAGCGCTGGATATGCGAATCAATACATTTCGAATGGCTCCTTGAAGGGAACATTCCTGTGCATGTTGTTATTCAATTTTACCGATTTTTAATGCAATCTGTCTATTTGCTTCTTTTTTTTCGTGAAACTCTTATATTGAAAAGAAATGGTAGGCTTGCTTACTGTATAATTTTAGTTGTCATTTTACGTGTTTTCTTCATATTGCATTTATAATCTCCCTATTCAGGTAGCCCACTGCGGTCACAAAAAATCAGGCGGCGATCCACACCCACTCTGCCTGGCGTGCCACGAAAAGACCAACACACCCCTGTGCACGCCCGACAACACGTGCACGCTCTGCACGGACCTAGACGAAGACACGTGGCGACGCATGCTGCGACAACGGCGGGATCGTGAAATGCGTACGCGCAATCGCGAAATGATGGAAATGTCGCCGGTGATACAAACGACGCGGTTGAGGGGCGGAAGGCGCAGTGATGTGGGGACGGGGGAGGAAAAAGAGGTCGGCACTAATACGGATGGGAAGGATGTGCAGCGAGATAAGAAGAGCGATGGGGCGAAGCGGAGTGATGATGGTGGGAGCAAAAGTAGGAGCGATAAAGATAAGCAACATGATAAGGACGGAAAGAAAGGAAATGGGTCCTCGAAGGATGTCGTCTTAACGCGCTTGCGAGAGCGGAAGCAGGCCGGGGTTACAGTGAAAGCAAATGCGACTGGCCATAACGAAAAGCAAGGGAAACTTCTAACCGAAAGCGAATCTCTTGTTCAATCAAGGCGAGAACGGAGACAGGCCGAAACCACAAAAACGACCGATCACAACAAACCAGGACAAATCTTGACCGAAAAGGAGGTTCTTGGTCGATTAAGGCGTCTTCGGGAACGACACAAGACAATGACACAAGACAAAGACAGTAATAAAGACAATGTCAAGGAACAACAGGTTTCGTTGAAACCAAGCGTGGACCTTACTGCTTTGGCGTCACTGGGAGATTATGACACAGATAGCGCGCCTGAAAATGATGGGGGCGATGATGATGATTTTGAAGAAGATACAGATGTGGTTGAAATGAACAATGATCAGGTTGGTTGTATTTCAATATTTGTTAGAAAAATATAGAATTATAACATTTTTGGACAGATTCATTTAGTAATATCTGTTTCGATCGATTAATTGTTACTTGATTTTCAAAAAAGATTTGATAAAAAATTTCGTGAAATTGGTCGACATTTTTAAGTAAGAAAATATAGGCGCTTGGTTTTCGTGTTATGTTGAGCTAAAGCAATGATTCGGCTTATCCGTATTCGGTTTAGTGATGGTCCTATGTACTAACATTTTGATATATGTCTATTAAACAGGAGCGCGATTGCGGTCACCGAAAACCCGTAGGCGACCCACACCCCTTATGCCACGAATGCATTCTTAAAGCCAACAAACCCGTATGTCGCCCAAGCAACACGTGTGCCTTATGCAAAGACCTTGACCCTGACACGTGGTTACGCATCCTTCTCGCACGTGAAAAATACAAACGGAGAAACTCTTCGAATTCTGAGCAACCGGAAATGGAGGGAACCAGTGGGACCGCATCAAGGAGTCTCCGAGGAGGTGTGAGACGATCGAGTCTTCAAAGTGAAACTTCAATTTCAAGCGGCGCAGATATGGTCGATTCGGCATCGCATAGTGTAGGAAAGAGACGTAGTTCGCGGTTAAGCAGTAGCGGCGGCAATAGTGAGACATCGGTGTCTCTAACCATAGGAGACGACGAAATCATCACCCCAACTCGCCAAAGTGCTAGAATCAGGACTGCACATAGTGTGCCAAAGCCGACGAGCCATGATCAGGACAAAGAGGTGTCGCAAGGCCAGGGAAAACCAGAGACTGTGTCGTCAATAAGGAGAAGCCTTCAACTTGGTGGGGTCGATGACCAGCAAAACGCCGCCGGAGGGTCATTCAGTGCATTAAATATGAAATTCAAGCAACCGATGGTTTCCATTCTAAAACTGCCTTTGAGGATACCTGACGGAAATGATAAGGTGAGTTGTTTACAGATCTGGACCCGTATTCTCCGCTTAAGCCTTAAATTCACAATTTTTCCCCCACCTTTACATTGGTTTTAAGGATAAGGTTTAGCTTAAGAGGAGCGGAGAATATGGGCCCAGGACCGATATTCTCCGCTTCACCTCAAAATACACCCATTGATTTACGTGACACGCTTAGCACAAGATTTAGGATAGCGGAGAATATCTTTCATGCTTAATGATTAAGTTGTAGAAAATGTTCATTCAGTCTCTGAATGCCTTTAAGTTAAGTTCTTAAATACAACTGCGGTTTATTGCGTTTCATAAGAATGTGTGAGATATTAAACCAGCAAAAAAGAATAAAAAATGTTTATCGACGAAACTTGTAAAAGTCGCCCTAATTTAACTCCTGTATTCTTAATTTGTAATAATTCTTATTATAATAATGGAAAATGCATGCTTACTCTAAATCATTATCCCTTATTCAGAATAATGTTACCCATTTAAAAACCTTCCATTTCCCCACAGGACAAAAAAGTACCCAGTGAATGCGACCATCGAAAAAGCCACGGAGATCCCCATCCACTGTGTGAACCCTGTCTCGAGAAATACAATCTTCCCTTATGCACTCAAAACGAACCATGCGAACTTTGTCGCAATCAAGACGCGCACTACTGGAAACGAAAAGCCGGGGCACGTAAGAAACGCGCATGGATGCGTCGGCAAAGCGGTACTACTAAAGAGACGGCGGCAAATTCTATTCAGGACTTCGATATTGATCTGGAATACCCCGGAAGTGATCTGGATGATACAAACGAGGATGATGGCTTTATGGATGTGGAAATAGAACCGGAAACCAAGCAAGGCATCGTCACCTTCGATGACGCGATAAAGCAGCTGGAAACTGCGAATTTCGGCGATGAGGTATTCATTTGGTTTTATATTGGGGTAGTTATAAGATGAGGTTTTAATGTTGGGTGGTCATATCGCAATAGTTCCCATAAGGAGTAACTATCATTAACGTCTGTAAATAGTTTCATTTAGGACTTGTTTAGTATCAAAAATCGCATGATTGATAATAATATATGCAGGATTGCTAAATGTCACCTGACTTGTAAAACGCTCAAAGTCAATCATCGCAGACAAAAATAGCATTTTTAATTAAGACCTTGTACAATCAATATAACGAAATGTTTTGCAGGAACCACCAAGCAAATGCGATCATCGCATTAGAAGTCGGGGAGATCCACACCCACTGTGTGAGATTTGTCGTGAGAAGTACGGCCTACCGCTATGTACCCAAGAGAATCCATGCCATCTGTGCCACGATATGGAACCTCAATATTGGCGCCTTTTAATGGCGGCACGTCGTAAGCGCCAGGCCTTTAAAGAAGCGAAGAAATTAGCAAGCGAGAAAAAAATGCAGCAAGACGATAATGAATCTGAAAACACGGATACTGAAATGGAACTGGAGGTATTTATTCCGTTTTTCTTTTCAGCCTTTAGCCACCCGATTTACTACTTCTGTGTGGTTCTGTTCACCCGAAAATGGTGCATGTTTTACCATGATGTCATACCATGTATTTGCTTTAGGTAAATAACTCTACTACAGTTAGTGAAAAGTAATTTCTCGTGATGATCGTTTGATTGTAATGCAACTATGTTGTATAAGCCGTTGAAAAAAAAAATATATTTATGAATGAGTTCTATTAATTTAGCATTTGTCATCCGAAAGAATGAATATGTACATGCGTTACGTTTATTTTATATAATGACCCATTATGTTGCAGAAACCACCAAAGAAATGCAACCATAAGGGAGTTCGAGGAGACCCACATCCACTATGTGATAGATGTCGTGTCAAGTACGGTCTACCGCTATGTACGAAAAACAATACATGTGATCTTTGTTGCGACATGGACCGCATGTATTGGAAACGTATTAGGAAATCGCGCTATTGGCGTAATGGAGGCAGAAAGGTATTTGTTGATGTGTATTTTGCTTACCCTATCGAGCCTTTAAATCATTAACGAAATGTTGTTTTTTATTAGAGAGTTTTGTGATAATCCTTAAATAAAAAAAATTGTTAAAAGAATCCGGTTAAATTAAAATCTCGATTGCTGAATGCCAACTTTTAATTCTTAATGTACCTTACCAAACAAAAAAACATACTATTGATAATTATTTGTCTAATTGTTAACAACATACTAATCATTTTACAGGAAAGAAAATGCGATCACAAGAAAATTCTGGGCGACCCACACCCATTATGTGATAGATGTCGTGAGAAATACGGCATGCCGTTATGTACGAAAGACAACACATGTGATCTGTGTTGCGACATGGACCGCACGTACTGGAAACGTATGGAGAATGCTCGTTATAAGCGAAAAGTAGGCAGATGGAGGCAGACATTCCTAGACGATTCAACGGGGGAGGTATTCGCTAAGGTAACTATTTTCCGGTCTCCTTTTAAGCCTTTCATGTCATTCACGAAATTTTCTTTATGTGATTATCGTTTATTGAAAAAAAACAAAAAAACATTTGTTTAAAAATCGAGTCAAAATAAATACACATATTGCTGAATGAAACTGATGATGCTAGATTTGGTTTACAAATTAAAAATAAGACATCCTAGTATTTAGCAAACTATAGACAATACGTGTATATCAATAACTGTTGCAGGAACCCAAGCGCCATTGCGATCACAAGAAAATTCAGGGCGACCCACACCCCCTATGTGATAGATGTCGTGAGAAGTATGGCATGCCGTTATGTACGATAAACAAGACGTGTCGCTATTGTCGCGACATGGGTGTAGGCTTCTTTAAACACCTGCGTTTTCGTCGAAGGCAACGCCCCAATCGCAGAAAAGGGGGGCATGAGGGTTTAAGCAATGCATTCTTGGAAGCAACACAAGGAGACGATGATGAATCTGTGGTCGCGAATAAGATCGAGATGGATGATTCACTAGAGCGGTCATTCGCTGAGGTAATCTATTCCGTTCGTTCCTTGCTAGTCTCTAGCCGACCAGTAAGTGTTGGCTTATCATGATAAGATGTAAAATAAAAATAGCTAGGATCGATTGAGATAAGAGCTTATCCAGAATTGTTTTAAAGCAACATGTAAGAGTGCTTATTGATCGCAAAATTTCTGTTGATAGTCATTTATCAAGATTTATCAACAAAGTAATTTCTCAGAATTTGTTTATTTTTTTAATATTTATTTGTGAGTTCTTATATAGCCACTTTCCTGCTTTAGCTCAAAGGGCTTTAGTTATTAACCCCGAAACAATGATGTTGACAGGAACAACCCCCGACCGCTTGCCTACATCGCCCACGCAAGGGCGATCCACATCGACTCTGCGAAAGCTGTAAGGAGAAATACGGCCTACCGCTGTGTACCAAAAATAACACATGTGAATTATGCCGCGATATGGACGACGAATACTGGCGGCTGATAAGGAAGGCACGCTGGATGCGACGCGCGCGCAAGGGGCTACTGCCAATGAGAAAAACAATAAGAAAAGCGCTCAAAATTAGCAGAAAAGTAGTAGTGAAAAGTGAAGCGGTATGCAAGGTGGAAACAGAGCGGGGTGCAGCCATAGGCGATGCGACGGGAAAGCAGTTGGTTGAGGTGTGTGTGTGTATAAGATACCATTTTGAAGGGATATCGTGTTATATAATCGAAAGTGTTAAGCTAAAACGAACTCATAAGTTATACGTGCATAAACATTTAGTCTAAGCTGTAGTCCACAATGATAAAGTAAATTTATATCCTTCAGATTAGTATTTATCAAAACCTGTATTATAATAAAACACAGGCCTAAATATTTTATTTAAAACATAATTTGTAAACAGTTAATATACATAAATAAAATCACTTTTGTAGGAAGCCCCACCTAGTAAATGCGATCATCGCCAAAGAACTCAAGGTGATCCACATCCACTATGTGACAATTGCCGTGAGAAGTACAGCCTACCCTTATGTACCCAAGATAAACCCTGCGATTTATGCCATGATATGGATGAGAAATATTGGAGCCGTTTAAAGGAAGCGCGTCGTAAACGCCAAGCCTTTAAAGAAGCGAAGAAATCAACCAGCGAGAAAAAAGTGAAGCCACCAAAAGACGATACTGAATCTGAAAGCAGCGAGACAGAAATGCAGGAGGATTTGTTGACGGACAATGAAATTGAACTGGACATTGTTGAGGTATTTATTCCGTTCTTCTTAATAGTTTCGAGCCGACCAATTTACTGAAGGCTTTGCTATTAATCAATCCCATCAGTTTGTCTGTCTACTTTTGGGTTGCATATATATTTGTCCGTATATATAGAATGATTGTAAATTGTCGAACATTTTAATTTGGACGAAATCTAACGACTTTCACCCTACTGTACCCACTGTACTATACTTAATTGCACATGATCAGGTTGAGGACGTCTCCCGAAACGGAGACGTCTCCGAAAATGGAGACGCTCGTCTCTGTTTTCGGAGACAGTTGTATGATTCTGTATATAGACGTCCTCGACCTAATGATTGCACGGAAAGATTCATAAGTTCTACGAGCATATCCATCTAGTTCAAGCCCTAGTCAACAATGATAAAGGAAAAGTATGTCCTTTGGATTGGTATTTATCAGAACCTACATATACATTAAACATGAATATTATATTTAAAACATGATTAATAAATATACATAAATATAATTATTTTTGTAGGGACCACCACCAAACAAATGCGATCATCGCAAAAGAACCCAGGGCGATCCACATCCACTGTGTGACAATTGTCGTGAGAAATACGGCCTACCCTTATGTACCAAAGACAAACCCTGCGATTTATGCCACGATATGGATGAGAAATATTGGAGCCGTTTAAAGGAAGCGCGTCGTAAGCGCCAAGCCTTTAAAGAAGCGAAGAAATCAACCAGCGAGAAAAAAATGCAGCCACCAAAAGACGATACTGAATCTGAAAGCAGCGAGACAGAAATGCAGGAGGATTTGTTGACGGACAATGAAATAGAACTGGTTATTGTTGAGGTAATTATTCCGTTGTACTTAATAGCTTCCAGCCAACCAATTTACTTAGGGCTTTGCTATCCATTAATCCCATCCGTTTGTCTATGGTAA